>JADDOH010021500.1:0-17851 GCA_016648135.1 Agrypnia vestita | reverse complement strand
GTGACGTGTCCGAGGAGAATCGGAGATATTCTCAAGATACCAATAACTTGTCTTTTGCATTTCCACAACATAAAAAATCTGAAACAGCGAAGATCGTCTGCTCATCTTATACTATTATTTAAACTACTGAGAGGATATCTCGACCGTCCCAATTAGGGAATGCAATCCCGATCCCGCGAGATCGGGATGCCGCGAGATATAGAGGCATTTTACGAGATCAATCCCGAACCGAAAAATCGGACGAGATTATCGGGATTGATCAACATTTTTTATGTTTTGTATGTTTAATTGTGTAACGTCTATAGATCTTTTAGTAAGTACTTAAAACTTATGTTCACGTCACATTCAAATAATGAAAATAGCTTTGAATAATATTTGCTGTATTTTATCAACCTAACATAGTGATAAAAACTACTACTAGTTAATAGTTTTTACTCTACTACATTGACTGATTGATGCTTGGAAAAACGCCTACAAAAACTTTAATGCAATGATTAATAATGAGCATTTTATTAAAATTGCTGATATAAAAATGCAAGGCATTGCCGTTATTCAGCTCTATAGAAAAAAAAAACACAAAAGTATTCGGGATCCCGATCCCTGGGGATCCCGCGGGATTGGAAATTCTAATCTCGAGGAATCCCGAAAGGGCAATCCCGACTCGGGATTGCATTCCCTAGTCCCAATCAACTGGACTTGATCTCTTTTCATGTTCCCTGCAGACGTACCCGACAAAACGTGCTCTTCCATGTTCCGAGAAATAGAGCATCCCATACACAAAATACATTTATATACGGCGCATGCAAAGCTTTCAATAATAATTGTATCGATAGTGACCCCTTCGACATTGGTTTTACTGAATTTAAAAGAATGCTTTAGATTACATGTACCAAGTCGACTTTAACCAATCACTCACTATATCTAATCTTCTCTTGCTCTACCTCTATCCTGACTCTTACCTCCTCATCCTTTTTCTCCCATAATTTAACTAATTTCTTGATATACTTTTTCTTTTTTCACATTCAATCACTTACCATTATTCATTCTTAACTTTGTTTGTTGCTTACTACTGTTTATTAATTAATTCAATATAATTAACTTAAAAATATCTTATCTAACTTTGTTCTTAACATCTGTGAATCTTTTTAATTGGTCTATGAAATGAACACTATGCTTTTACATTATGTTATAAAAAACTGTTAAGATTCCTTATTAAATAAAAGAAAAAGAAAATACTGTAACAATCATGTCATGACCGCTATTCGGCCGTATTCCAAAAATAGCAATATTGTGGTCTTAAAATCTTTATCCCAACACAATAAAGAATAAACGAGAAGGAGGTACACGGAGATTTGTATATTTTCATGTATCTCTCTCGAAGTAATTTTAAGTAAAAACCTTTATTTGCGATGTCCGATGCCTGCAATGCCTTTAGAAAAGCGATTAATTTCTACAGTGCCTTCTTATCCGGGCGGTCTGGTCTGAAAGAGCTTCGCTCTGCCCCAAACGTACTCTCACAATTCTCATGTTTCGACTAAAATTACGTGAAATAAGTACTAATTCTGTACTTAAAGCTTATAGAAAAAATATTATTTCATGTGAACTTATTAATTTCTTCTCCCACAGCGTCCTGATGTAAAATTATGGCAAAATTGTCATTGTCGCATTCGACCATAGGAGAGAGAAATATCGTATTTATATTTCGACTTTTTACGGATTTCTTTCGATACTTCTTTCTCCCTATGACCACACCACCGACGTATACATTGCTTTTTATATATGTTCTCGTCTATAAGTGTTGGGATAAAGATCTTAAGATCCAAATATTGCTATATTCGGAATACGGTCGATATTATAACATTGTCGCTTCGTCAATTTTTACGTTTGGCAAATGCCTTAAAACTCCTCACAGAAACGCGTACACGTAAAGTCTGACTGACGACTCTTTCATTGGAGTCATAACGCATCAAAGTTTTATAAATTTCAAATTTTACTGATTTCAATCTCTCAAATGGGGGACCAGGTAAAAATTAAAATGACTGCTCAACGATAGGTTTACTGGTACTTAACAAAACCGCCAAGTATCATTTTGTAACACAAAATGTATCAACGTCTTGCTATTTCAGACTTGTATAAACATATTTTCGATGACCGAAGCCTCGATGTATACGTCACAGGGGGGACCTGTTGATTTTGGGGTAAGGCTTTCCAATAAGGGATGATATCGAACCGTCGACATCGGTGATGGCGTATGTGTATACAAACATACACGCACACTACTCTAATTCCTTCCAATTTACGATGCGAAAATTCTCAATATTAGATAACGTTAAGTAGCATTCTCCAGAGGCTTGGGCCGGCGCCTGCGCGAATCTTCCGCCGCGTCTTTTCAGCAAAGCAAATGAATCGACCGATCATCCGCGTAGTGTGTTTGATAAGCGCATATTGCTCGGAAAGAAATTGGAAAGACTTGGTGTATTTTAAAAACGCATAGTAATTTATATATTATTAGACACACATAATTTGTTTTAAGACGATCTTCCTGGTAAAATAAAGCACAAAACTGCGTTAAAAGTGGCGTTCGAAATGAGCGTGACATTTCATAGAATTCATAGGGGTGTAAAAATATACGATGAGATACCGGAAAACATGAAGAATATGAATGATTTTAAAACAAATGCTATAATTATTGTAAAAATAGTTTAGAATTGTAGAGCTTAAGATGTGTTATACATTATATTACAGATTGAACAAAGATTAGATTATATTATAGGATATGTAAATGTAAATATAGATAGTATATTAGTAATAGATTATAGAATGTAAAGTGTAAACTACTAGTTTATATACAGGAGTGTCATGTAACTGACTTAAGAAATAAAATAAAATAAATCTACATGTATTTTCGTAGGAAGCGATCACTTCTAGTTTGACATATTTGCCACAGGGGTCAGTCAATATATTCCACAATACTGGTTTGGCCATCGGTCAGAGGATTTAGAGGCTCTTGTGATAAAAAAGCAATAAGTAGTGATAGTGAACTATTTAATAATCAAATAAATTTACCCATTAGCCCATTTTTAAATCGTTAGATATCCATATCAATATTATAATTCCTCTTCCCTTCCCTTGGCGTCCGGTCTATTGTCATGGTTTGTTTCACCATTTTCCCTAGATGTATTTGTTTTGTCTCTTTTTCTTATGTAGTTTTATATTCTCCCTCCCTCTTTATGTATACAGGGAGTCTGGCAGCTAGTAGCAAAGACTCCCCTTCTTCATGCAATTTTGATTAGAAAATATTCCTTACACTTTGGGTGAAATGTTGACAGTTACGGAGATAAGCGACATCAAAAGTTTGCATTTTTTTCTCTCAATTTTCTGTTACACGTTAGACTATCACTGCAGTGATCTAATTTTTAGAGCCATCTAGAAAACCTAACAATTTTAAAAAGAACGGCATCAATCTAATATTCTTACTATTGTTCAATCACAGCTAAGGGCTTATAGTGACATGGTTCGCGCTGTGCATACTTAACCCAATTACGTGTTGCAATAATGTCTAGGCAAAACAATTTCGACAGTTACGATTATTTTTTAAGTGTATATGAAAGCGAAGACGGGAATCGAAGAGAATACCCGGGATTGTATGAAATCGGCGCAATAATGCGATGCAGTGGGTGCTTTTTACAAGGTCGGCAGCGAGCACGTTTTGGCAAGCGCAGGAACAGCAGGAAGCAGCTGGAAGCGTGGATCAGAGAGAGCGAACAGAAATGACACGTTGAACCAGTCAACCTTCGCCTCCACCCCCACCCTTTCACAATACGGAGCTTATCCGTGGAGGCTGCGAAGCCCTAATCTCGAGACGCGCGGGATCGCACAAAAGAAAATGAACCCAAACGCAATAGGCTCGTAGGACCATATTGGTTCGGAAGAGAGTCGAGCGCGGCCTGACAAACGTCGGAGAAATGTAAAGTAAAAACGGTGGCCATTTGTAACAGTGCCCAAAGAAACAAATTGTTTTAAAACAATACAAAAGATAACGAAATGTTCCTTGCTGTCAAGTGTGAATGTACTGAGAGAATAATTTGAATTCATGCAGATGGGCTTCCACCGGTAAACTGGCGAAACTGTTTCGACCAACGCGCAAAAAGGAACAAAGCATTTATTTACTTTTACGGCACAGCATCATATACAAACACAAAATTCACGTGAAAGGAAATACAAAAAATATCGACAAATCTTTGTGCGGGACGGGTATTAATTAGTGAAGCAACGAATACAAATACTAATTCACCGAACAGTAGATATTTACGGAATATTCGTATTCACCGAATATCATCACGAATATTAAAAACAAACTACATATTTACAACTGAACGCAACCCAAATTACGGTTTGGCTGTGGGGGATCGGGGATTCCCCTAACATTGAATGAATGAATTTGTTGAGTTGTCAAGTTGTCAATTGTTACTTGTTTCACAGCATAACATGAGTTCTTTCATCTAGTTTCTTTGGGTTATTAATAAGGTTAGGTGCTCATTCCATGTAGTTTTTGTTTTGTAATACGTATTGTTCGTTCCATTTTATTTCCGTTGTGTGTAAAAGTGATGACTCTTATAAAATAATTTCAAATTAAATCTATTAACATGCCTCTCGTAAGCGTGAAAAAAGTGATATTTGTTTTCGACCGCTGGGAATGTACAAACGGATAAAAGAAATGTGCTTCTGAACAAAAATTTGCCGGTGGTAAATTTTAATTATTAAATCTCTTAGTAAAAAAAGAACAGTGGTGTATTATTTATTAGCTTGTTGAATTATTCGTATTCGCCGAGTATTAGGCTTGATTTTCGTATTCGTGACAGTAGTATTCGTTGCATCACTAATATAGACAAATCTTTGTGCGGGACGGGTATTAATAATACCACTTTAATTAATGTATTTGTGTATTTTTTTTGCGTAGGGCTCATTATAGTAATATTTTTTAGGTGTTTTTTATTTTACATTTTTTAGATTTAATTTTAATATATTTTTTAATTTAATTTAATTTTTTTAACTTAAAAAAAACTTTTATTTACGAAAATATGGGGCGTTTTATAGGTTGGATTCTTTCTATAAAATATCTATATATACGAAAAACACTGCCTCTTTATTCTATGTGGGTTGTATATTCTATGAATTTGAAAAAGCCTTAATTAAACTTTGTTATCTGGGGCGTAGAAAATGTTCAACCCCCTTAAGATGTTTTCTAAAAAATTATCATCCTATACTAACAGTAGAATTAAAAGTTGCATAATGCGTCCACATGGATGTTTTTAACAAACATATTTACCAGGTTTGTAAATCTGAAGCCGCAGAAAACAGGCAAACCACTTTTTTTTAGTTTAAGAGTTAATTTAACGGTAACGGCCATGATGTAGGTAAGAAAAACATTGACTTTACAAAAAACTATACCACTTAGCGCTTGAACGTTTTCAGCACGTACAGATATTGTATCGAGCTGTCCAAACCCGTGCATATCTCATTTTGCGGGTTGGATTCCTTTTGCATAACTATGTCCAACTTCTTAGAATTTCAAAGTTTGAAGATGAAGAGAAAAAATATAATTTTTGAAAATAATAATTGTGTGTGTCCCTTTTCGCTCGGTGGCGGCGGGCGCGGTAAATTATTAGGACTGGATTACAGACGAGATTAAGGTATAAGCCGGGGGGATTTTGAGCCTTATGGGCCGTGCGTCTTAGGGTTTATTATCGAGTGCGGCCCCGCAAGGACGCGGCGGGCAGCTGCTCGCTTTATCGGAGATCTCGGAAGGAGGAGTACGTAATGGACTATTTTATTATTTTCTTCCTTCTTCTTTTAATTTTATTAATAATAATACGCCAACGTAACAGTGTTTAAAACCCGTCCTGGGACGGGCAAGAACGACGTAGTGAGGGACAGGACTATTTGGCAAGAAAAAATCTTTTGAAATTCAGGTTCTACAGTGAAATAATCAGATATGTGATTTTGTTTAATAAATAAAATATAATTTTTCACCGCCAGGTGATTGCGTACCAGAATGGACGTCTAAAACAGCTGAACAGTTTCAAATGCCTCGCTGTAATAACATCTCAGGATGGAAAGCTAGAAAGTGAATTGGATAGGAGGATGAGAGCCGCGAGCCAGGTAGCACGATCCCTGTATTATCCCGTACTTAGAAAAGCGGAGCTCAGCCAGCGAGCAAAGTTGGCAGTAATCAAATCAGTTTTCAGGCCAACCCTAGTGCACGGCCACGAGCACTGGATCTTGACCGAAAGAACCCTCAAGGCTACAGGTCGCCGAGATGGGATAGTAGGAGTTACCAGAAGGGACAGTATCAGAAATACGCAAATAAGATAATGTCTCGAAGTGGAATGCTTATCGACGTTTATCGAGAAATCAGTTACGGTGGCTGGGACATATCTTGCGGATGCCGGCAGATGACTGATAAAGCGGATATTCCAGGCAAGACCAGAAGGCAGAAGACCAAGGGGCCGTAGTAGGAGGTGCTGGTGGAAACAGTTGGAGAACTGCTGCGAAGCGAGGTTGCAACTAAATTGGGCTGACGTGGAGAAGGAAGCCCAAGACATGAATGAAGAGTTGGAACCTCCTATGCGGTGCAGGGACCCCGACCCAATAGGATAAGGGGTAGAAGAAGAATAATAAATCAGGGCCAATAGTTCCTTCATCAGGATGCATACTAACAAATTGTGAATAAGTTAACGTTTGTTTACGTTTTATAACTTTCTGATTGATTGAATTAATTAATTTTAAACCTGTAAAACTTAAAACAAAAAAATTGACGGCATTTCATTGTTATACAATAACTTTCGAGATATCGACATACCGATATTGCTTATTTCAAATTATGGCCGAATGTCTAATGTAATGTCCTATTAAGTAGAATTTAGAGAAGGTTGTGCAGTTAAGATGTTGGGCGTGCACATTGATTCAGATCTCTCAATGAATACACAAATAATTAAAACTGTCAGTGCATGCCTTTATCAACCGAGACAGATTAAAAGCATTCGGAGACATCTTCCCCCTGAAGCCGAGCGTTTACTCATAAATGCATTTGTGGTGTCACGCGTGGACTACTGTAATAGCATTTATGCTGGACTTCCAAAATTCCAGCTGGATAGACTACAGTCCATTCTTAATGCGGCAGAAAGAATAGTATATGGAGCGTCAAAATTCTCGCATAAAACATCCCTTTTGCGTGAACTACATTGGCTTCGTTTTCCTCAAAGAGTCGAGTTTAAGTTGTGTTAATATACGGGGCGACACATGATATAGCGCCTCTGTATCTTCAAGAGCTCTGCATCCCGGGAGACTTAAATAGTATACGCTAGACTGAGGTCAGCGTTTAGTACAAGAAGGGTTGTAGAACGGACCATCATCTACCAGAAGACTAAGTTTAGTTGAACGGGCATTTGCGGTGGCGGGCCCAAAGGCGCGGAACTCTCTTCCCTCCGTAATACGGAACAGTGCATCAGAAAAAAAAAGACTTAAAACGTACCTTTTTGTAAAACCCTTTCCATTAAATTAAATACTAGTGTAGGACTAAACACTGTTAGTGTAAAGCGCCCTTGGGGTGATCTTTTTACGAAAATGGCGCTATAGAAATTATCAATTTTTATTATTATTATTATTTGCGTTCTTTGACGATGTATACATATTTATTAAAATCTATTGTCTGTAGATCTGAGTAAGTATGTTTATATCTCCGTCTCTCTGCGGGAGTCTTCCAGAACGAGACTATTTCGCATACTCCAAATTGGCCGACTGGCGACACAGATCAGCCAACAATCTTGGTCGTATTCCGAAAATAGCAATATTGTGATCTTATCCCATATTCTTATCTCATTATCCATTATCCTTATTTTATCTTATTATCTATTATTATTAGTGATGCAACGAATACTACTTTCACGAATACGAATACAAATAATTCAACGAGGTAATAAATAATACACCACTGTTCTTTTTTTAGTAAGAGATTTAATAATTAAAATTTACCACCGGCAAATTTTTCTTCAAAAGCACATTTCTTTTATCCGTTTGTACATTTCCAGCGGTCGAAAATAATTTTTTTTCACGCTTACGAGAGGTCATGTTGTTAGAATTAATTTGAAATTATTTTATAAGAGTTAATACTTTTACACAGAACGGAAATGAAATGGAACGAACAATACGTATTACAAAACAAAACCTACATGAAATGAGCACCTAACCTTATTAATAACCCAACGAAACTAAATGAAGATCTCATGTTGTGCTGTGAAACAAGTAACAATTGACAACTTGGGAACTAAACAAATTCATTCATTCAATGTTAGGGGAATCCCCGATAATAGAGTGCGTAGTTTTGTTCGGATACACGGTGCACAGCCAAACCGTAATTTGCGTTGCGTTCAGTTATGAATGGTTTGTTTTTAATATTCGTGATGATATTCGGCAAATACGAATATTAGGTAAAAATCTACTATTCGGCTAATACGAATATTCGTATTCGTTGCATCACTAATTATTATCTTATTATCCATTATTCTTATCTTATCTTATCCCATACGCTTGCTTGAACGCTTTGGGCTTATAATTTAGTAATTTACGAAATTTTGGACTTATACTAATGGATACTTCTTAAGTATCTTAAGACTCCACAAAAGAGACGAAATTTCTAATATCGAATTTCAGACTTATATATATTACAACAAAAAATCTAGTGTGATATGATTAAAAATATTTAACAAATAACTAACCATCACGCCGTTTCCCCGCAGGGGTAGGTAGAGAGGATAGAACGCCATATTCTTCTATCCTGGCACTTCTTCTATCATGCAACCTCTAGGTTTTTTAATATTTGTAGTATTTGATCATGCCAGGTCTTTCGTGGACGCCCTATATTCCTGCTGTCTTCAACACTCGCCCTGCATATTTTTTAACCATCCTTTCCTCGCTCACACGCTCTACATGATCAAACCATCTCAGCACTAATTTCTTTTTTCTGTCTACCACAACTACAGCCAGCATTACATTCATTTCTAATTTTTTCGTTCCTCACTCTATCGATCAAAAATCTAAGTGACCGCATTCAGTCTACTTTCATTCCTTTTTTGCCAATTCCAGGCTTCACCTCCATACCTCAGAGTTGGCACTAGAACGCCATTACCTACCGCTAGTCTCGCTTCTTTTGGCAGGTTCTCATTGGCTATAATGGCATTACAAATGAAAACCCCATGGCAAGAAGTTGTTAATTAACATTCAAGTCATTTTGAGATAATTAGACATTTGCATTTCATCTTTGAAAAATATGTTTTATTGCTAATTCAAGATTAATTTTTATTGATTTATGTCACTAAAATATCAAAAAAGTATTTACAAAGTAAAGAAATGCATTTATGCACAAAAAAATAAAAATATACTAATTTTCCCTAAAAAAAATGTAGTTAACAACCATTTTTTCGCTTCTGGAACTCATTTTTAATAGAATATCACCTTTTTAAAATTGTTAAAACACGAACATCAAACAACCCTTCAAATGTTATCCGTTTTTACCATCCATTATCTAAAATTATAAAATACCTGGCATGTTAATTAATAATACGAAACATGGTATGTACCATTTAAAATTATTGAAAAATAATATATAAGTACATATTATAATAGTCTTCAAATAAAAACAAATATATGACAGTACTGCCAGAGTAAAATTTATATCAACCATAAATATTCCAATCAAATTAAAAGGCATGTTAATTTCAAAATGATGGCGTGAACATGTTATTATTGAAGATAACATTCTTCCCATTAGTAACTGATTTGATTTTTATGAAAAAGTGTAGTAAACATGTTCATCCCTATGATTTGAACATTTTCTAAATATTTTTAAGTTCTGGACTTATTTCCAACGGAAAGAGCCTACAATATTTAGTTTAGACGGCTTATTGACTCATTTTTGACAAAAATGTTACTTAACAACTTCTTGCCGCGGGGTCTTTAAATATTGATAGAACAAACAAAACCAAATCTCGTATTCGTCAGCCACATCCGTATTGTGAAACATCCAGGAAAGAAACAGATCTTGCATCATAGCAGGTGAAACTTCCCGAAAAATTAAGCGAATCGTTCGATATTGACGGATCCCGTTTTGCCAGAATCGGCTTTCTCCGAACCGGTCGGCGCGGGCAGTATCCGGTACCGATAACTTTTAATGTAACCGGAAAAATGGAGAGTATCGATAAATATTATTCAGAGACGTTGATGAAATATCGCGTGACGTAAAAGATAATGACCTCTATCGGTGATTACTCGTACTGCCTGATCACTGACGAGGATCTAGTCTGCGTGGACTGGTGACGAAGGAGATGTTTCACTCGGAATACTTTAATTAATTTACTTTACTTTACTTTCTTTATTGCTTTTGTATTATACTATATATACAGTTCTTATTATCCACATTTTATATTTATATAATTAATTAATTAATCTTATAGTTGTATAATATTTTGTTGTATATCTTTATAATTTTTTGTTCTCACTATATTGTTCAGCTGCTCATCTCGGCACAGGTTCTTCCTAGTGAGATGAGCGGCTCCATCTCCTGTGTCATTTAACAAGATGAAGATAAAGAAATAAATAAAGAAAATAAAAATAATAAAAATTACACCTACATGTTTCGGAAATACCTTTCCATCGTCAGTGTACATCCTTATATATAATATATACATAGGTGTAATTAATCAAACCATATAAGTAGATTTATACAAATAATACAATCAATATTTTTAAAAATTTCAATCTATAATTGTTGCTGAATCAATTGAAAAAACAGAATATTTTAATTATAATTTATAGAATTAAACTTTGTTTACACCACTTTTTTATTATTGAAAAAATTCAACATGTTTCAAAGCCAATGGCTTTTTCGTCAGGATAACATAAAAATAATAATAATTTTAAGTTTGTCCAAGTTTTTCAGAACACTACTAGATTTTTGTTAATGGGACATCATTATCATCATCATCATCATTCACAGTAGGTACAACTTCTTTCCCACTAGTGCATCTGCTCACATCACCACGTAGGTAGAAATATCGCCTAGCGGACGAGTGTTTGCGTTGTAAGCCCTAGGTCACCGTATAAGAGATCTCCACACACGTCACCCATACGAATAGCTTCGTCCCTGTGAGACTTATATAATTCATCTAACCTTTAACCTGCGACAGTTGTGCACCACCGTGCTCAGCACTGCAATTTTTACCATTCTATATAAGATAGTGTAGTGATGTCCAATGTCTTACAGAAGATAAGTCAGATACATTATTATCTCTTATCTCCGTAACTGTAAGACATTTTACCAAAGTTAGTAATGGTATAATTACCAATCGGCAACTTTCTGAGAAATTTTAAAGATAAAGATCACAAATTGACTCACTCGGGTGTTTATAAGCTAAAATGTAAGTAATGGCTGTGTCCCTCTTTTTATGTTGGAAAAACGTGTAGTAATTTTGATACTGGGATTAAAGAAATATAAGATGCTTAAATAATTTAAAAAATTCCAAATTTACCAATCATATAATTGAGAATAACCATAGTTTTGATAAAAATACAAGAGTGAATATTCTTCACATTGATAGTAAAAGTAGACGTTTAATTAATTTAGAAGCCCTAGAAATTAAGAAATCCATAAACAATGATGAATGTATTATGAATATCCAAAAATAATCTAACTTACACTCCTATTTTGAATATGTTCCCTTTCACCCTGTTTTTTTTCGCAACCCCCCACTATTTACCCCCATTTGGACACTTGACACCGAGGTATGATTGTTCATAATTTTATTTAGTAAAAGTTTATTTAGTATTAAGTAGGTATACCCTGACGAAGGAAGGTTGTTTCCGAAAAATTGAGTGGTGATAAACCAAGTTAATTCGTTTAATTATATTCATAATCAATAACCACAAAGTAATAGCAAAAATAATATTATTAGTGATTGTATTTTGACCGGTGACACACTGGCCGTTATTTGAGATTCGTATCTGATTGTATCGATGATTGATAACCAATTATTTTGCAATTCGACGGCGACCACCGGTACTGGATAACAGTTACCAACCAACGATACAAATCTCAAATAACTGTACCATTTGTGACCGGTGAAAATAACAGTTTGACCATCACCACCAAAAATGTAAACATCTTCTATTCAAAATTAATGAAAAGGAGTCCCCCGACGTTTTAGCTACTATCTACGAGAGGATGATCTCCGATGGCTAAAACCAATCACCCGCATTAGGGAATGCAATCTCGAATCTCGAGTCGGGATCCCTCGAGATTAGAATTTCCAATCCCGCGGGATTCCTACGGATAGGGATCCCGAATACTTTTGTGTTTTTTTTTTGTTTATAGAGCTGAATAGCAATTAACGACAACGCCTTGCATTTTTATATCAGCATATTTAATAAAATATTCATTATTAATCATTGCTTTCAAGTTTTTGTAGGCGTTTTTCCAAGCATCAATCAGTCAATGCGGTAGAGTTAGTAGTAGTTTTTATTACTGCGTTAGGTTGATAAAATACAGCAAATATTATTCAAAGAAATTTCCATCATTTGAATGTGACATGAACATAAGTTTTAAGTACTTACTAAAAGCTCGATAGACATACACAATCAAACATACAAAACGTAAAAAATGCTGATCAATCCCGATAATCCCGTCCGATCTTTCGGTTCGAGATTGATCTCGTAAAATGCCTCGAGATC
Source organism: Agrypnia vestita (assembly GCA_016648135.1). NCBI lineage: Eukaryota > Metazoa > Arthropoda > Insecta > Trichoptera > Phryganeidae > Agrypnia > Agrypnia vestita. Next base: position 5,068 of record JADDOH010021500.1, on the reverse strand, counting down.
TCGCGGGATCGGGATTACAGTCCCCAACCGGCATTTTCCGAAGACAAATCGATCCATCCTCAGCTCACTATTCAAAAACACAGAAAGTCGGAAGTTCCGCTGATCTTCCACTGGGCGGTGCATTCCCTGGTCATGTGACGGAGGGTGTCGGTTCAAGGTACAAGGACACCAGGTCACCCACGCGCTGGACAGCTCTGCCGAAGGTTTCCACAAATAGTATCCTCCGAGAATGCGCCAGAAATACAGCGGGGCCGAATCGCTTCCGCTGCAGTGATCGCGCGTTTCTGCGTTATTTTTCAAGTGCGAATTAGAAGCATCACAGTGTTGAAAGGAATAACACGAGATTCTCAAGACGAAGACAACTGCACATATCGAATGTTTCCGAACACTTTGGACGTTTTAGAATTTTTTTATTTATTTATTTATTAAAGACACTAACAGGGTACATGATACTGTGATAATAAAACATTATAAATGAAGACTATCCACATTATCCCAATTACAAGTGTCTTCGGCACGCTTTAGTAACATGTATTTTTACATTTATATTTTATATGTACATTTATGTTATTAAACAGGGTGTCCCGTATCTCGACGTCAAGCCGAAATCGGGTGATAATAATAATAAGCCATAATAGTTATCAGAAAAATATTTTTAAAAAAGTGTTTAAAAATTATAAGCATTTGAAAAAAAATCATCCTGTGCGGTCTTTTCACTCCTGTTGCTACAAATATTTATTTTTCTTCATTTTTTTTTAAATATTATGTAATCCTGAATTTTCTGTAAACTTTTGTCCAAAATTCAAATCCAACTGCTCCAGCTTGTCACTTTTTGACCAAACCAAGTATTCAAAATCAATACTTTGCCCAGTTTTAACTGACTGTTTTTTTTATTTTTATAAAAATATTTTTCTGATAAATCATCATATAAGAATATGTAAATAAATAATTGATTTAATGGATCTATAGGTTAAGGTCATCGTTTAAAAATGGATGTTGTGTATGAGTGAGCTTTTGAACGATGATAAGGTATCTGCAAGAATATAAGCATCTATGTTAGGGTCAGCACAATACATATTATATGTGCGACACAACCTTGTGATGGGAGAAAAGTAACCAACATTATTAGTGTGCTGGCTTATTCTTAAGAATTCCGGGTTTCTTTTACGGGATTTAACATGCAAATTTATGTCAGATAGAGAGAGAGAATTAATAGCTCCGCTGAGAATCTTGTGTAGCACAACGAGATCGGATATTTTCCGTCGGGACTCAAGTTGGTGCATCTTAAAAAAGGCAAGTCAATCTTCGTACAGTTAGTTGCCGGCAAAATTCTTGAATTTTTTTGACGTAGTGGGAGGATGCGCAGAAGACAAAATGTGGATCTCGTTGGTGGAACGGTACATGCGCAAACTTCCCCCCATTACGCCGAAAAATTTCAAGATGTTTGCCGGCTACTGTAGCTGTGATGGTTATTGTTTTTTGACCAGCTTTGTATGACAAACGTAGAAACTTTCTGTGCACTCTTTCAATTCTGTGTTGTCTAATAAGGTGACCAGGGTTCCCTTATTGACCCTTGATTGAGGGGTATAGGCAACTAGGAAAGCAGGAATATCCCCTATATAATAGTCGTGTCGTTAATAAAGGAAGATTCTCTGGAACATATATCTTATTGGAAATAAGTTTTTAATAACAATTGCGACCTCAGTTTTCCTTTTATATACATATTTAAATAAATATTTAACTTTTAAACATGGTTGTTGCTGATGGATGTTTGCTACCAAATAGTGGACATTGCTGCTTTTGCTATTTACATAATTGGATATCGCTGTTATTTCTATGATGTAGTCTAAAATTGACAATTCTAACTTCAGGATGAAGCGGCCATTTTGTCACGTGACGCATGAATATTATATACAGTTCATTCTATCATTAAAACATTATTCTATTTATCACAAAAAGTGTATTATGTAAAAACTAATTAACCTGGAACTTATTTCTAAAATTGTATTTAATGATTTGCGTTAGTCTGAATATTATTCTCAATTTATTTTATAATTTATTCATTATTAATTACCAATTAATCATAAAACGTGTATTGTATAACTATATCATATTCAAATGTTCACAAAATATTCATACCGTGTACTCTAATGTCACTAGAGGCCGTCTGTTGACGGTCTGTTTGTTAAAAAATAAAAAAATACCTAGGTAGGTATAATTAAATTGCATCTGTTGTATTTAAAATAAAAAATAAAATATTTTACGAAAATGGTGCGAAATTGTATATAATGACATGGACAGAAAATCAATGTAACTGCATTATAAACAACGTTAGTTTGACGTCACAAATTAAAGGTTATGGGCCCCAGCTGTCGTAACGCACCAGCGCGGCGTGACACACAAATAGTTTCGGGGTAACGGACGCACGTTCAACTATTAAGGGCAATAATCGACCTGTTGGACAGCATTTCACGTTGACGATAATTTTATTGCATTTTAATGTATTTTTAAACAATCCGCGCATTTAATTAAACGAACAAACAGGTGGTATGTAAATTGCTCGCGGCGGGGAAGAGAAATTGGATGGCCGATTTTAAAAATTCCCCGAGTCAATATTTCCACAGCAGAGATGTTCTCATGTTATATAAATTTTTCACTTTTGCGCCTGAAACATTGACTCATGCTTTTGTAATAAAATAATCTGAATTAGATTTATTTTTAAACATATACCTACATTTTTTGGAATATTTCAGTTTGATGAAAATTAAAACTAATAGGTCCAGATAGAACAAATAATGAAGTGTATAAAATGAGGCAAAAAATATATATGTATTTATCTTCGTAACAATGTCCGTCACTAACGCTGCCAGACGGTTCAATTAAGTACAATTCGGTACAAGAAGCAAAAAAAACATAATTCACTATTTAATAATGTCCATCACTACCGTTATCAAGACGCTACGCTACTCTTGACAGCCTTAACTGTCGGCCAAAATATATAATAAAACTACGTATTTTTTTATTTATTCTGGAAACAATGTAATAAAAACTTATATAATATCTAAAAAATGTTAATTTAGTAAGATCAGTGAAGTTTCCTCGAAGCTGTGAAAACTAAGAGAAAAAAATAAACCTGTAAATAACATAATGTATAAATATACTTAAACCTCATTAAAAATAACAAAAAGTAAGACAATGAGATAAAGAACTATATAACAATCAATTAATGGTTAAAATGAAATAAGAAAGTACATCGAAGTTGTATAAATTATAATATATATAAATAAAATAAAAAAATATAAATAAATTTTAACGGGTTATAAATTGACACTGCCTGTGGCCAATGACAAAAAACCTAATTTTACAATAGTAAGTTCAGTATATTATGCAAACTAGATAGTTATTAAGTAGTCTGTTAATCAGTCCTCGGTGTGTGTGTGTGTGTGTGTGTGTATGTGTGCATGCAGATGTGAGGGGAAATTTGCCACTTCGTGAGATTATCCCCAACAGAGGCAGCAAAGCTCAAAATTTCAACAAAACATGTCGAGATTTGCAAGTACCACGTTTATTTCATTCAAAGTTATGATTCTTTTTTATTCCTTAATTACCATCACGCCGTTTTTTGTGGGGGTAAGCAGACAGGATAGAGCGCCACACTCTTCTGTCCTGACATAAACTCTCGCCTCGTCCACATCCATCTTCGCATGCAAGCTCGCCGGTTGTTGAGGCTTCTAACGGGACCATCTTCCAGTATCTGGTTAATCTGGTCGTTCCACGTCTTCCGCGGTCGCCCTCTCTTTCTGGCACCGTCAACACTTGCGTTATATAATCCTTTTTACCATTCCTTCCTCATTCATTCGCTCAACATGCCCAAACCACCTGAGCGACCCTTTTTAAAATTCTATTAATTATGCTAAGATCAGCTTTACATCCATTCCTAATATCTTCATTCTTTACTATTCAAATCATGAATGGATTTGTCGCACACACGATCTCATTTCCACTGCATTCAGTCTACTTTCGTCCCTCTTCTGCCAGCTCCAGGCTTCACTTCCACACATCAGTGTTGGTGCCAGAATTCCATTGTGTATCGCTAGTCTTGCAGACATATTTCTATTAGAAATTATTGCATTCAATGCACCGTTCATCCTATTCCCCGCAGTCACTCTCCTCTCGGTATCTTTCTCAACCTTACCTCTTCTATCGAACATACTTCCCAAGTACACAAACTCATCTACTTGTTCCAAGCATTCATTGCCTATTTATTTATTTCTTAAGTCAGTTAATATGATATCATTAACACTAGTTAATATGCTAATATTACGTCCTGTTTCAAGTAACGATTTTTTTTACCTTTAAATAATATTGATATAAATACATGTTAAGCTAAATTATTACATTGATAATGACCTAATACGCGACGTGAATTAATTTTGAATCAAAAATAAGTGAATGGTTACGGTAAAATAATAGGCACTAAGTACCGAAATTTCATTTTTCAAAACTAAGTATGCAGCTTGGTTCTATATGACCTCGCCCCTAACCCCAGTAATGCATTATGTCCCTGCAATGTTGCATTTAGCCGTTATGCTCGTTTGAATATCGCGACTTCGCCAAGTACCACGGCGTATTATTTTAAAAACGGCACTAAGTGCCATGGTCCGCTAGCTTCAGATTGTATGAAAATGGCTGACCAAGTAGGGTGCGCGTCGTGTGAGCTCCCCAAACAAATAACAAGGAAAAGGTGTTATAAAGAATATAATACGAATAAAAGAAGAAAAACACAAGGCCTGGAATATACATCAATAACTCAGAATATCATTCCAGCAAAAAATCCACCAGTAAATGAGGTATGATTTATTTTGTGTTTTGAAATTAACATTCATCCCGGTATTTTGTTACGGACAAGGGATACTGTTTGAATATGCTCGGGGTACTTACCCAATGTTAAACTACACAGACGTTGGATTTAGTAGTGCCTTTCATAGGAAAGAGGGCTGGGTACTTGGGAGTTGTTTGAAATGCATATTTCGCAACTTACTGGAAACACAGAAAACTTTTTCTCCTA
>JADDOH010021499.1:0-17625 GCA_016648135.1 Agrypnia vestita | reverse complement strand
CCTCACATCGAGCTTGAATTCGGAACGTGCTCTCCTAATTACACCGACCCTGGCGCACGCTTTCGTAACGCGTGAGTCTAGATAATTATTTTATTAAGATAAGTTATATAAAGTCTCGTAGAGACGGAGGTGTGTATATGAGAAACGTGTATGGAAGGGGCTTACAGCCTATTAGAACTGCCTTGAGAGAGGCAGAGGCGGCGCGTGCAGTGAGAACAAGAAGCGTGACTTTTATGTAAACATACATTTGTAAAAAAACTCTAAATTAAATATTCATCTCGCAGAATATTACGTAATATTAAAATATGAATATTATGTTTGCTATTGTGATAGCAATATTATGAGATATAACTCTTATTTCGGTTTCTTTTCAAAATATATGCTTAGGAAATAGTTATGCTTCTTGTTCCCACTGCAAGTCTCTGCTTAAGTGATAGCTATGCACAATGCAACGTTCGTCAATTCACCGTGAGAACATCCACACATTATAATTTTTTTTGAAAGTTTTATATATATTTCCAAATTGGAATCATTCATATATTTAACGGGACTATGCTAAAGACATCTGTGGTCTTTTCTCATATCACAGTATACATACATAGATTTTCGCAGCTAAAAATGATAATAGATAATAATAATAATGGCCTATAAATGCAAAAGCAACAATATCCAAAAATTTAAAAAAATGTTTTGAATGCAGTTACTAATTTAGAATGTACTGAATTATATATTTTGTTTCCATCCCTTCCAAAATCTTTTTTCCTATAAATTTATAGGCTATAATATTTCCGATAAAATCTCGAATTCAGTACATTCTAAATTAATAATCCTCTATTAAAATCTAAATTAATAATAAACTTTCCTTTGATATTCTTACCAAATTATTTAACAAATACACTACAATACGCCTGAAAATCAATATTTCAATTTTTAATTCCTTTTTACAGACCAGTTCATAAGTATATTAACAATATTTTTATTTGCATTTTCTGAGAACACAGTTCACGATTATTTAATTAAGATAAATTCTTATTACCTAGTTATATTAATAATGTCAGCACAAAAACATTCTGGTCATTAGAAAAATATATTTTTTACGATAATTATTTGTGGGTAATTCATATTTTTTAAAGTTATATAAGTATACAGGTAATTAATTTGTTAATTAATTACGCTAAAAATCGTAATGTAAACAGCTCCGCATCCCACGCTCGTTCACAGCACAATCGTTCAATAAATTTCATATTTGTAAAAAGAACAACAATTATAATATTCTTTTATTATTTATTTGTACCACATCACTATTCTCAGGCGGCGGGAGAGGTCCCGAACTTTCCACATCAGCGAGCCCCCAGACGAGTTCTCACAGCTTTTACTCAAATATCGCCCGGACATTTTATAACGCAATGCGACAAACAAAATGTTTTTTTGTCGCGCCGCTCCGTTTCCCGACTTGGATCATTAAGTGTCTGCTCCAAATCGGGAAATTAATTATTTAAAATTAAGCACGTACATGTGAAGCCTTAGCTTAACGTGCTCAGTTGCGATTTAATATTCGTATTATATTGTGTAACCGCGTAACGTGTACGAAGTAACCGATTACTGTTACTGCCCGTGCGAAGCGGGTAGCAATTTAGCAGTTAGCAGTGTTTTTCAAACAGTATGTCATGAGCAAGTTATTATATATATACATATATATATAATCATAAGTATAATAACAAACCAATCATATATATATATATATAAATTATACTATATAATATATATATATATAGAGAGAGAGAGAGAGAGGAGAGAAAGAGAGAATAATCCCCAATAATAATAATTTAGAATATCTCATTACGTTTTCAAAATTAGTATGATTTCAAAAATGTTAATAAATAAAACGGAAACATTGACATTTTTAATAAAAAACCTACTTTAATATGATTTTTTTTTAATATTTAGATTCTTTAAAACTAATCTGCATTGGTATTAATCTTTAATCAAAATTTATTATTCTCTATGAAACAATGTCAATCACTAAAGCCACCAAGTGGCGCAATAATGATGAGGTGTATAAAATGAGGTACAAAAAAAGTATAATTGTCTACTTAAGAATGTCCGTCACTCGTGCCGCCAGATGGTTCAAATATATTTATTTTCATAAACGAGACAGAACTCTAGGTAAAAATTATATTAAAAAACAATACATAACTTTCTTCATACACAACCCGATATCCCAATTAAAAGTGTCTTCGGCCTGCTCCGTTTAATAATGTTCTTCACTAACGTTATCAAGATGCTATGCTACTCTAGATAACGCTGTTCGCACAGTTTTAACTGGAAACCAAAATATACAATAAAAGTATGTCATTTTTGACGGGTTTTAGCTAGTATAGAATATAATATTAAACTTTCTAACAACCAACATCCATGACGACTAGCAATGCGCATTTAAGAGATTATTATCTACATGTTAACACGACGATCGATTAGCAAAATGGCCGATTTAATCTACAGTTCGTTGGTTTAGAAACACGAAAAACCTATCTATAAATTGTCTAGTTTTCACAGAAAACGAAATACATTTTTTTCAAGATTCATTCTAAAGAAATAAACCAAATTATAACAGATATATAAATGGCATTTCCTTTTTTATGTAGGCTAAAAAGCTAGATACAACGATGTAGGTAAACCTCTTTTCATTTAAGAAATACAATCGAATTAATACGTGAAAGCCGTGCTTATAAGGCACATTGTTTCGTTGTGTTGGTGTTTAGACCCGTAAACACCAATACGACGAAACGATGTGCGTCATACGCATCGCTTACACATACTAATTCGATTGTCTTTCTTAAGCCATGTATTCACTAGGGGACAAATTGTCCCTCAACAGCACGCGCGGCATAGAGTCTACGTGACGTTGCAACGTCGTGCATTGTTCCGCGCCGTCGCGCACAACATAGCGCGGCATTTCTACGTGCCGTGGCAACGTTGCCATGCGCACGGTACCCGAGCGAGCTCACTGCAACATTCCATTGAATACGCATGCGCTGTATCTGTCAAGATGACAATGCGGGGAAACGAAATCGTTCTTGAACTCATTGAGCTGTATCGATCGAAGATCGCATAGAATGTCCGTCCTTCTTTCTCTTTGCAGTAAATAATTTCGCATTCTCCTCTTTTTTCTCCTCTTAGTTTTCGATAAACTCATTAACATAAACAGATACGCGGCTGTCATCATAACCTCATAGGGCGATATATTTCCGAGACGTCTGGAAAACAATAATTATTTGCAAAAAGGACCTTGTTTTTAATAATATTTAATTTACTACAGTAAATCCTCGTTAATTTGAAATTGCGACCCAAAAAAACATTTAGAATTGCGCGGAACCCCGTTTTCGCCAAATGAGATACCGCAGCTGTCATCGTAACCTCATCGGGTGACATTTCCGCGACAAGATATGCAAGTCCCGGTGCGTACACGTCAAATGACCGCGTCATTGTCCCCGAAACATGAGCGTAGATGTTGATGCGACATGCCGAGCGGAATGTTTCGCGATTTGTCCCCTAGTGAATACATGGCTTTAAACGAAAAGAGGTGTACAAGCTGATGGTTATGTTAATTTTTATAACAAAGTGATCACGTTTTAGATCACGTCTGTACATAAGTCTTTGTAACCAAGCCATTTTTCCATTTTCTTTCCTCGACCCGCCCATAATCCGCCATTGAATGATGCGAAAATTTAGTCATTGGCGCAGAATTGATAAAGTTGTCGAGTTGCACTTAATTTGTATGGGGCCCTGCGTACATGACGTTGCTGGCTGTGCCGCGGGAGCTTAGCAGAGAAAAAGATTGAAAACTCCCCCGATTACGTATTTGGAGCCAGCACCCGAGGCAGCTTTGGAAATAATTACAAATTACCGCAGAGGAAAAGGTCAACAATCGAACTGTGAGATTATCGGCGGAGATTATTCGACAGTCAGCTGTTCGCGTAGCCAGCTTTGTACCGGGAGCGCAGCAGCGCGAATGGGCGAGCTAATTTGGCGCGATGGTATCGACGTTCCTACGGAGTTAGTTAGTTACCCACGGGTACGTTATTAATTTTAGGGAAAAAATTTCCGCGCAGCAATGAGGCAAGTTATTGGGCAAAATTAGCCAACTTTGTACCGGGAGCGCAGCAGGCCGAATAGGCGCGATGGTATCGACGTTCCTACGGAGTTACTCACGAGTATGTTATTAATTTTAGGGAAAAAATTTCCGCGCAGCAATGAGGCAAGTTATCGGGAAAAAGTCGTGTATTCAACGCTGGATACAGACCGGCAGAAGCAAACGATTATGAGGTTAAAACTCACTTTAGGATGATGAAAAAGATTAACCCAGCACGCCCGCCTTAGGAAAAAACTGTATAAAGGCGCAGTAGCAATTTTTTATGGCTAAAAAATTGGAATTAAAGCGCTACGCCCGGCTTAGGGCGGATTAACGGTTGCAGCTTAGGTTCCACTTTATGAAATTATTTTCATAAGGTTTAATAAATTCAGTAAGGTAAGTAGGTCTGAAGGTACCTAACATAATCAAAAAATAATTTTTTGAGCATGAAAATATTTGACTTATAACAACCGTTCAGCGTCACACACTGTTTCGAATATTTAAAATGTTATTATTCTCTTCTGGGGTATTATGGCGTGTTTTAACAACCTTTAATTATCAATTAAATTTTAAAATTAACGACGGTAGAAATGAAAAATCTGCTTGCGTACAAAAAAAGGTCACGTATCCACGTATTTCAGTTCAAAATTACCTACAGAGAAATTGTAAATTCACACAGATGGAGCATATGATAGATTATATTACATTATTGATGCGAAGATTAGAGGGATATGGATAAAATACATAATTTAGTGGCAAACGTGGGGGGTCTTTAACCGGTGTATCAGATACGCTTCGCTATTAATGACTTGTAAATCCAATTAGTGTTTCCTTGGAATTTTCCTTCCATGTACTTGCCAAGCACTTTGATTATATTTTCACAAAAATGTAAAAAGCAAGATACGCATTACCAAGATGGGAATTAAATATTTAAAAAAGTAACCCATAAAAACCAAGTTTTTATTATACTCCCTTTCTTTGTAAAATATAACAACAATTAAAGACGAATTAAAACATATAACATAACACTAAACTTACAGTAATTTAATATATTCTTAAAATGTCAGATGTTTTGATCTTTGATAAGACACTTCATGCTTTGAAGATTAAATTCTAAAAACATTTGTCAGTCGATTTAGATTTTCGACATTCGTAGTGTCGTTCAAATTCATTCGTCCAATTTGAAAAAACCAATAAAATTTCTAAAAATCCGACATTATACTATAATTGTTAATTTTTTTTAACAAAAATTTGATAGATCTTCTTGATCGTCGCCACGAGTCTACTTTCCAAGTTTCAGCTCGATTGGATCACGGGAAAAGGGTCAAAAATCGATCCAAAGTTTTTGTTGACGGCAAGCCGGCAAGCAAGCAAGCAAGCAGACGTTACGAGTTAATATAAAGGGAGTAAAAAATATATATTAAACAAAGTCTTCATTCCAAATAGTCAGGGATTTTCGACATAGAATTTGTGATAGTATCTGCCGAGTATAGTATCTTGATAAACGTGTTATTGAAGGAACATTAATTAATAGTACACACACATGACGTGACCCAGATAGAAGTGGCATTCAAGATGGATCATAACGTGGATGTAATAGAGCAGGTTATAACCCCATGAAAGTGTCAACCCACATAAACCAGTTGACCGCTCAAGGGCGTCAAACTAATATGTTTACTCGGAAAAACAATTGTCTCAGAGACATGCATCATACAATGCTTGCAGAGAAGACGTCTTCCTTGATCGCGTGGCCAACCTCGTATAGGGATCTTTGTATTTTGTTTTGGCGTCTTTAAACATGGTCAGAAATGTACAGTTTATATTTTCTATTAAATGAAATGCTAAGCATTTTTAACGCAGTGTCCTGACTAGGTAATGCAATCCCGAGTCGGAATTGCACTTTCGGGATCCCTCGAGATTAGAATTTCCAATCCCACGGGATCCCTACGGATTGGGATACCGAATACTTTCGTGTTTTTTTTGTTTATAGAGCTGAATAGCAATTAACGACATTGCCTTGCATTTTTATATCAGCAATTTTGATAAAATGTTCAGTATTTATTAATCTTTGCATTAAAGTTTTTGTAGGCGTTTTTCCAAGCATAATCAGTCAATGTAGTAGAGTAAAAACTACTCACTAGTGTTAGTTTTTATTACTATGTTAGGTTGATAAAATGCAGCAAATATTATTCAAAGCTATTTTCATTATTTGAATGTGACATGAAAATAAGTTTTAAGTAATTACTAAAAGCTCTATAGATATATACAATTAAACACACAAAACATAAAAAATGCTTATCAATCATGATAATTCCGATAATCTCGTCCGATTTTTCGGTTCGGGATTGATCTCGTAAAATGCCTCGAGATCTCGCGGGATCGGGATTGCATTCCCTAGTCCTGATACACGGGAAGCTTTAAAAAATATATATTTAATTTTGAAATATCTCGAACGAGCTACCTATTATTTGATTTTTTTTTCGACGGGTTTTGTTTTTAGTTCGTTCAATCGCAAAAGCAAAGGTTATAAATATTTTAATCCTTAAATAACTGGTTGAGTTGGAACCAGTCGCATACAGGTTGTCTCGTAACTAGAAGCAAAAACTCTGGCGGGGTATTCTTCATTCAATTTTGAAAAGAAAATATTCTCTATACCTTGGATGAAATGTCAACAGTTAGATAAGCGACATCCAAGTTTATATTATTTTAAAAATATTTCTGACCTATATTCAGGAAGACGTCGGAGAATCATGGAATACGTCGAATATAAAAAATTCATTCGCTTTGATACGAGTCAAATAAAATGTTTAAAACCGCGCAGAAATTTGAATCACTTTTTTTTTCTGTTTGTCTCTGTTACACCTGGTGTTACTTCAATTTTCTTTTCGCGAGTTGTCGAATCCGCCATTAATAAGGAAGTCAATATATCTAGGACAGAAGCAGAGAGGAGAACTAACGCCTTTTGCTAAACAGAGAGAAGAAATGCATTTACTTACTAAGCAAGTAATACCAACATTTCAATATCAATTCAAAAGATATTAGAAATAAAAGCAAGTCTGTTTTTAGCGTCGTTCAATCAAAGCGTACCGTAAAAATAGACTCACAATGAAAGGCCGTTTCATTTCACGTTACGGACACTGCACCGTGTGGGAAAATATGGGAAAGTACTATAGAACTTCTGAAACAAATCTCATTTTGTAGATTTAAACGATTTATAAAACGCCATTAAATAAAGCAAAACGGTTATTTGGTACCTACGTAACGGCAGATTTTACCAACTAGTATCTGCCAAGTGTTCTTTATTGGATGCCGTATCTTTTTTATGTTTATTTTTTACATAAATGCGCCGTAGGTACCTACTTACAGCCGTAAATACATTGTTAGAATCCTTACAAAACCCAGACAGAAATGAAAAGATTTTTTTATCAGGCCGCCCGTCGGGAGCACGTTCAGATATCGGCTGTCATTCGGAAAATTCTTAAGCTCCCTCACGCTCTTTGTATTATACAATTTAGTATGTTTTTATGTCGTAATACACTGTTTGCGTAAGTCCACAAGTAGCCTACCTTACCACCTTCCAGTCTTGTCAAATATTGACGTTTTGTCGGTATGGCAACACTACAGTAGATATAAAAATATTGAACGAGTAAAATGACAGTTTGATACTGTCGTATGTGCGATTTTCCACTAGAATATCTAAGGAATAATGGTTGTATTTCTCGTTTAATCGTTTTATTACTCCCTTAATTATTATTTTAACAAAGACAATATATATTCAGCGGGAACCGAAGTAAAAATTATCGCTAAAACTGCATTAGGAATAGCTTTTACTTGTTTTATTTTCAGCTTTATCGATACCAGGATCGATACATATAATATCTATTTTACAATGATCATCTATTTTTGTTTTAGAATTGAATACTTATTATTTATATACTCTTAACATTACATTTTAATACTATTATTCTATGGTTACGTCTGGTGAATCGAATTATCGAATTAATAAATATAGAACTCGTATTTTCACATCTCATTCGTTAGTATATCTACCCGCCTGTCTTCTTTTTTATTTCATTTAACTGAATTTATAAATAGTATTTTCTAACCACAAAAATATTCTACGCAGATGTGATACGAAACATGTCTGAATAACGTAACGTATTTTTTAAATCGTAATTGTTGTAAATCATAGAAAGAAATTTCTGCAGAAGTTACGCGAGACAAATCTGTCATATAAAAAATTAAATAGCTTAGATCGGTACCTAGTAAGACAATTTAAACAGTCCGGAACGTCGAATGCTTAGATCCTCATTTCAAGTCACGTCCGATGTGTTTTTACATTCATAGGTGAACGTATTCAGCTAGCTTATCAAAATCAAAATATTCGTGGGTGGGCTTTGTGAAACGTGGTGATTTCATTTTAATTACACTGAGGTTGAAGCATTCTTCATTTGAGTTGTCAATCACTTCTGCATGTAATGCTTTTCTGGTAGCTCTGAGTCACATCGCGTACAGATTATTGTATTATATACTTTTGCTTTAGCACTCTGAATTCTATACCATGTTTGGATGTTACTTTGTTTTGTGGAAATTATTTCTTCCTCGCTGCGGTCTATTAAATGTCTGTAACAACGTTCTAATGTATTACACACCCATCCGCGAACAACCTAACAAATTTAGGTACTTTTCAAAACAGTCCCATGACACATTTTTAACATATTTAAAATAAATGTTCTCATTAGCAGTCTAGATGATCTAAAAGTTTATAATCATAATAATATGAAGTATTTATAAATATTTTGTTTGTGCTACGATACTGAAAATAGAAAAAGAAAGTCTACTGTCAAATCTTGAACAATTAAAATTGGGGGTCTGTCATTAATGATGATATTATTATATTTATTATTGAAAGGCGTTTATGACAGTTATATCGAATAAAAGTTACGCGTTGTGTAGGTTTAATATAAAACGTGAACAATTGCAAAAACACCGTTATTCACGATTTACTGCCTGGCTAATCGTTACCGGTATAAATTTGACAGATGTAGACGAGCCATTCACCAACCTCTGTGTTACCGCTATATTATATTCGGATTAAGCGTGCGAAGAACACAATTCAACTGGATAATTGAAGAAACAGTTATTATTGTAATAGAAGGCATCACTATCGCACTCGACACTACCGAAATGAGCGGGTACCTGTCCGCGATGGCAGATTAATTGAAACTTTTCGCGTAGAAAGAAGATCGGCTTCGTCGAGAAAGGCGAAATAACCCGTTTTGAAAATGGAACGGCGCTTCACACGCGCGGCGAGCGCCTCAGCGGACAAATCACGAGCGCCCGCGCCGACGGCGAACTGGCGAAACAGCGCGAACACAACGCTGGCCGCGTGGATCAGCTGGTCGGGGCGGGATGCGCGGGCCGACCGCGTTCAACACCGCGAACACTTCGCAAAACGGACCGCTCGGGTAACATTGACGTTTTAAAGCCTCAGTGAGTGAGTTGAACATTTTTACTCGGAAATGTAAATTGTGTACTGGCCGGCCGCCGTCCCGAGATCAGCCGGTTACGGTTTCTGGCGCGCTTGCGCAATAGAGCCCCCATAAACTAAACGTCAAGCGTGGAATATTATATGTAACTGCAAATTTGATATTGATATAATATTTTAATGAAATGATGATGATGTGAATTTAAATAATGTAAAGCTTCACTAATTAAAATTGAATTATTTTCTGAGTAAGGGATTTATTAATTAAAACTGCAGGTATGCCGAATTAAAAGTTTGAATGCTTTAATTAATTAAAAGTGCAGTTAGATATGCAGAATTATGTTTGAATACTTTATTATAAAAACAATTGATGCTTGTACTCACGTACGTGGTAGAAGTTATACTTGTACAAACAAAAACTTTTTTAAAAAACCATCGAAACATTCGTGAACTCGCATGTAAACAGAATCTGACAGCTGACAAGAATTCAATATTTCGTCGTTATTGAGAAGTTGTTCCTTTTCAAAAAACGTGTGCGTTAAAAATTTTTTTTTCTATATAATGTTGCTGTAATGAAAATCCAAAATTTTACAAAAAATAAGTGAGAAATATTGGAAAAAAATGTAAACTGATGTCGCATATCTCCATAACTATTCATATAAGGTCATTGTTGCTTGTAAATTTTCGACTCACAATCAAGACAGATATCTACCTGTAAATGCTGTGGATTAGCTCTGTTACACTCTGTATATTTTAGATTAAATTAATGGTATTTATATTTTATTTATTTATTTTTTAAAGAATTTGTTCGCGGCTTACCTAAGACGCGAGCCATTTTAGCCCCCTACGTTCGACGTTTGACAGGCTTTTATTATACATGAATATAAATAAATATTATTTGAATTTTGTTTGTAATTTTTCACAAGGGCACAGTAAATAATAATCAAGTACATTTCGAGGTCTCACATTTTCGTTACATGATTTCGCTACATGCTTCCATTACATGCGCACGTTGCACGTGGGCAACTTCCGCTACAAAGAAAATTACCCTGAATGCGCCAAAAGAAGATAGCTTCAAAAAAATGTTTAGGCTTATGGTGCGTGCACTCGAGTGAGATTTCAACGTCCTGTCTCAGGGCCGGTTGTATCAACTTGGTTTATAGTAATCTTTCGTTTAAGCGTGCGTTTTCCACCAATCAAAAAAACCGTTTAAACGAATTTTTGTCCCCTTGTCTCACAGTTGTAGAGATGGGAATTTTAGTTCAATTAACTGAATCGTTGTTCATTTAAGTGAACTGTTCACTTTCCCACCAGGAAATTTTTAGCCTCTACCAAATTTTCGAAACCATTGGGGGTGAGGGGTCTTTTCCGAAGATTTCATCGTTCATTTTTTTCCAAAATTTTACCTACATCAACTTCACAAAAAAAACCAAAACGTCTTTTACTGCCCAGGGAGACGAGATATGGTTGGCTGCCAGAGATTTTATAAATTTTGGGATTTTGAATTTACGATTTAAAGAACGATTTGTTTTCCACCTACCGAACTAGTGAATAATATAGGTCATGAAAGTGAACTAAACCGTTTGTTCAATAAAGCAAACTGTTCTAAAATAACAGTTCGTTCATGAACGACCCATCTCTACACAGTTGATATGTATAGGGCTTGTTCAGACATGCGGGAATCGTGCGATTGCAAATCGCGTGTTTTGAAGCCGCAGATTTGTGTCATATTGTAACATTTCTACCTGTACACCTAAGCTAAATACCTAACTATAAGGTTTAATAATATAAGTTTTACGAAAAGCCCAAAGCTTGAGACTTTAAGCTACCGAATTGAGCTTTATTACGGCTTTTGAGACTTTTAAGCACACACTTTATGCTTTAAGCTACTAGATGAAAACTTAAGTCGAACTTAGAACTTCGGACGTATTTACATGAAAGCTAATATTTTTTTCTTTTTTTTTGTTAAGAATTTATATTTTCAAAATTGGCCAGTCGTGATCTTTCTAGTGGTTAGGAAAATTCCCCCTCCGTTATGTCCGTAGCTATCCAAAATTCTTTTGATATGTGGTGAGATTCGTATTCTTATTAACGCGACTAGACTAATATAGATCGAATTCTTACCTAACGATGGAAATAACAAACGCACGTAACTAATCCGTACTCGACCTTCTAGAAACCGCTCTAGAATCCTACAGTTTCGCCTATATGAGAGATAGCCGATATCGTCCACGTCCGGAGTCGGCCTAAAAGCCAATTATATGCGGAGTAGCCGAGGAATAAACGCTAGTAGCAAAACTCCCCTACATTGTACCGCCGTAACTATAATACCACCGGGGTTAAAATACTGTAATATAAAACAATACAATCGTTGCCAAGTTAACGGCATACGCTAAAGATTCCGCCCGCATAGATTATCAACATCTCATAATAGCAGCTTAGAACAGTGTCAGCACAACCACATGCGGCACCCATTTATGACAGATTTACAAGTTATAATAGCATACGTTATATTCAAAACACAAGTAAGAAACCTACCAATAGCGCATCCCACGTTGTCCGATCTGCTCAATCTGTTCATAGTACATAGTAGAGGAAGACAAACATATTTATATTCACAACAACTAGGCGCAACAGAGGCTCAGGGCAAGCTTTGTCTGACATTATCGCAGCCCGAGATTCTAAGGGAATGGAAGATACAGATTTGTAAGTGAAATTTAAGAAGTGTCTAACCACTTCTGTTCAAACGTGGATTCTAGATGCCCCCCCCCCCCTGTAGGGGGGAGGGGGATGCGGCCCCAGAGCATCGCCGCATCCGGTGGTTAACTCCTGTTTAGACATAACCTCCCACACTAAGCTGCAGACCAAGATCAAGCCGAGACTCTATTGCTCCTGCTGGAATCCCTCGAAGTCCTCGCTTCCCGGCGACAAACATATCAGGAAGAAATCCCGCGTCTGATATTAAGGTTTGTATATTATCCCGCGGGGCAGTCAAATTGACTGGTGTATATGATGAGGATCCCACGTTGCGGCTACATGAGCCGGATTATTATGATGTTTACTGCTGATTAAAGGGCTGAATGAACTAACTGGGTGACTGGAAAAGACTCTCCCTTGAGCGCGTCAGTCAGAGCCATGTTAGCATCGCCAAATATAGTTGATGTGATTGATCCCACGGTGTAGTCTTATTGACTAGAGATATTAAATGATGGTAAAACAGCATGATTATTACAGTTGATTGTGTAGTTCCTGATATGTTTCTCGCTGGCCGGGAAGAGAGAACCCCGAAGGTCTCTGTATACAGCAAGTTAGAAAAGGTGGTGACTGATGAGAATGATGGTGTTAGTAATGCCATTGCGCGCCTGAATGCGGTCCCTATCATAAAAATTGATTGTTAAACTGCTAACAGATCTCGTTCATTAAAGCGGCCCCGAGCATAAGTATTGACTGTCGAACTGCTACCTGCATCTTATAATTTCTCGTTCATGAGGAACGTCCTATCTCGTCCTTGAGTACGGAGTTATTACATTCACATACATTCATAACCAGAGCCCGAGCTCGTCGAGCCAAGGGGAGTGAAAGAACGTAGGGGCTTCTTCCCTCCGGCTGTGTTTGAGGCACGACGCTCTGGTCCGATTCGAAATGCTTCACCTTTGCTTGACTGAACACATTTTAACTGTGTGGAGGCTTTGCGCAATTCTACTTAGACCCACCCAGAGTGTCCCCGCAGTCCCGTTCATCCCCTGGATCAAGAACACGCACCCCGTCATTTGATCCCAGTTACATACAACTATCTGTATCGCGAGTGTATCTCTTTCTTCAATCCCCTTCATTTGCTTCTCATAGTTGCTCGTCCATGCGGAACGCCCTGTCTCGTACGTTGATGAGGTCCCGAACGAAGGTTTCGATTGAGGTACGGCTACCTGAGTCTTTTAGCTGACATTCATGAACATTCATATCCGGAATTCGAGCTCGTCGGGCCAAGGGAGTGAAAGAACGTAGGGGCTTCTTCCCTCCGGCTGTGTTTGAGGCACGACGCTCTGGTCCGATTCGAAATGCTTCACCTTTGCTTGACTGAACACATTTTAACTGTGTGGAGGCTTTGCGCAATTCTACTTAGACCCACCCAGAGTGTCTCCGCAGTCCCGTTCATCCCCTGGACCGAGAACACGCACCCCGTCATTTGATCCCAGTTACATACAACTATCTGTATCGCGAGTGTATCTCTTTCTTCAATCCCCTTCATTTGCTTCTCATAGTTGCTCGTCCATGCGGAACGCCCTGTCTCGTACGTTGATGAGGTCCCGAACGAAGGTTTCGATTGAGGTACGGCTACCTGAGTCTTTTAGCTGACATTCATGAACATTCATATCCGGAATTCGAGCTCGTCGGGCCAAGGGAGTGAAAGAACGTAGGGGCTTCTTCCCTCCGGCTGTGTTTGAGGCACGACGCTCTGGTCCGATTCGAAATGCTTCACCTTTGCTTGACTGAACACATTTTAACTGTGTGGAGGCTTTGCGCAATTCTACTTAGACCCACCCAGAGTGTCCCCGCAGTCCCGTTCATCCCCTGGACCGAGAACACGCACCCCGTCATTTGATCCCAGTTACATACAACTACCTGTATCGCGAGTGTATCTCATTCTTCAATCCCCTTCACTATTCCATTTATACAACAATCACGTGACTAACCTCGAGAGTCTAGCACCGGTAATAAGATCTCATTATGCTACGTTGGAAGTTAACATTGCATAACCGGACGGAATGCCTATTTCCCGCGATCATATTCAATTTGTAAAACGCAATAATATGTATTTATATATGTTAGTAAACGTTTGAAATGCAGAATGCACGTATGATGACCTCGCTTCTATCCTAAAGATAATTAAGATATAATCCCGACGTTACGTCCCGACATCAGTACTAATTTGTTTCCGCGTCCGTTACCGTCGAACTCTGAACCCACGTAATGAAATGAATAGTGACCATGAGACAATGACAAATTATATAGCACGAACATTCCATTTGATACACATAAGAAAACATCAGGAATAAATAATATCAAAGGTTCTTATCTTAGTTCTGTAGTTGGTCTGCTTCTGAGATGGCATCCTGATCCGAAGTAATATAACTCTCCAAAATTGAGCAATTACCAGCGCCTGTGTAGCCCTTCATTTCCCTTGTATATATATTTTAATATCAGCGCCTGTAAAACTGTATTAGATCCTAGAAACAAGAAAACTATTCCCTCTACGCCGAGCACATACAGAACATAAACCCCTTCAATCTAGTTCATCCACGGTTATGCAAAAAGGCGAAAGAATAGTAATAGTAAAAGGTCCTTAACTGACAGAAGTTGAAGTTCTCTGCAAACTGCCCATATCTTCTAGTGGCGCCTGTGTATTCCAATAACAACTTTCCAGTCATGTATTTAACATAACGTCCTCCTTGTGTGTATGTGTGCTGCAATATCTGTCATCCAGTTAGTGATTCCCAAAATAGTGTTTTCCTTGTATATATATATATATATTTCAATATCAGCACCTGTAAAACTGTATTAGATCCTAGAAACAAGAAAACTATTCCCTCTACGCCGAGCACATACAGGACATAAACCCCTTAAAACTAGTTCATCTACGCCGTACAATGATATCACATGCAGACATGACCAATATAATTACAAATATGCTTGCGTCCCGCCGACTGGACGCCTGTGTTTTCCAATAACAACTTTCCAGTCATGTATTTAACATAACGTCCTCCTTGTGTGTATGTGTGCTTCAATATCTTCCATCCAGTTAATGGTTCCCAAAATAGTGTTTTCCTTGTATATATATTTCAATATCAGCACCTGTAAACCTGTATAGAATCCTAGAAACGAGAAGACTATTCCCTCTACGCCAAGCACATACAGGACATAAACCCCTTAAAACTAGTTCATCTACGCCGTATAGTGATATCACAAGCAGACATAAACAATACAATTACAAGTATGCTTGCGTTCTCCCCCACATTGGTGGAAATATTCGCATTAGTATTCACCGAATAGTTGGCCTGATATTCGTATTCATGAAGGTAGTATTCGTTGCATCAAGGTTATTATATTTACAAGTATGTTCAAGTTCCCCCACCTTGGTGGAAATATTCGCATTCGTATTCACCGAATAGTAGGCCTGATATTCGTATTCATGAAGGTAGTATTCGTTGCATCACTCTCGATAATAAAATCATATAGATAAATAATTACGGTAACTCATAAAAATATATGATATTACTTATATTAAACGAACAAAACAAAACAATCTGTCATATAAGTAAATAACGTGATCACGGAAGACCGAAGGTTAACTACCCCTGAACACACCGCGAACTGCCCACAATAGTGAATAATGTTCTAGGGAACATTTCAAATATCTAATATTGAATGAATAAAACAATGTCATATGAAAAACTATCACGGTTACGGAAGACCGAAGGTTAACTACCCCTGATCAAACCGCGAACTGCCCACAATAATGGAAAATGTTGTAGAAACATTTCAAATATCTAATGTTGAATGAATAAAACAATGTGACTATGAATAACCATCGCAATTAAGGAATATATACAATTCGAAACACGTCTTTATAAGAACTTGATAGGAACAAATCGTGTTTTCAACGGTTGCCTAATGATACGCAATACAAACATGTAACGAGTTCAAATAAACCACACATTCATGTTTTAATAAAATAAATATTAAATCCAGTTGCATTTTTAAAATATATTGTTTGTAGGAAATTCCTCGCACGATTTGAACCTATATCACGCCTACAATCGTGATATCAAACACATAATTAAATTCCGTATTATCCCCAAAATAATACAGATCATATAGAATTCCGTGTATTCAATCGCCAGTATAGATAACAAAGCATTCCTTTGCATAAGAATACATCCGCCCTGAAGAACCTCTCGCACATTCCGAACCTCGCGACATTGAATATACATAATTATACTGAATTTTAAAACCCACGAACGAACACGAAACACCATTCGTCAGTAAAGTATTCCATTTTAAAGCCTTTATATCTTTGGTAATACATGAATCTCGAATTTAAATGATTTTTCATATGAACAGCGACAGAATTATATATTTCATAAGCGTTATGCAATAATTCACAGTCGCCACATTACGATTTCTAGTACATTAAATCCGAAGCGCGTATAGTAATAATTATCACTAGGCCCAAAATACGTAACAAAACAACCCACAACATATATCAATAATTGTTACGATCCAGAAAGTTCTAAATTGAATACACGAAAAGGCAATAGAAATAAATAATATTGAAAATGCTTAGCTGTTCACTGTTCCAATTCTCTTTGAATTATTATCAACCTCTGGCTTTTTCCTCGATCCAGCCAAATTATCTTCCTTCCTGACTCTCCTCGACAAAACCTCCGCCGACCTTCAAGCTGAAAACTCAAGTGCCGCTTTCTAATTTGTAACGCCTAACAATCGTCCCTCTCGCGCCATCTTTGATTCCAACTCGCGTGTAAAAGTCAAAGTCTAACTCTAAAGACGCGTTTCATTGGTCAGATTCGGTGCTAACGCCCGCGTCTGTGATTGGACATCTCGTTAAACAAAATAACATAAAGCCTGCTTTACACGCCCGCGTGCAGAGATAATAAAGCTCGTCCGCATCTACCTATCCGGCAAATATTTAATTAGAGAGTATTTAACGGTTTGTGAAGCTTCTCTTTATTATAAACTTTAGCAGATAGATATTTTCGTATAATTTTTCAGCAATGTCTATTTGAATAGGCCAATATCGTTACAGCTTCCCCCTGAGGCGGCGCGGTACGATCGCATGAGCAGGAACGCGTCGCCACAAACATAGGTAGCTATTAGACCCCTTCGTTCCTTCGTTTGGCATCATTTGGTATACCCTTAGAAAATTCATCCGCGAACCAGGTGTTGCAAGTAGCTATGGTAAGACGTATTAGCTAATTTGACTAAGTCC
>JADDOH010021496.1:0-10696 GCA_016648135.1 Agrypnia vestita | reverse complement strand
GGTTTTAAGACCCTTTTGTTATTTTAAACAACTTGTGCCTTTTGTTTTCATTCCCTTTTGTTCTCCTTTCATATATTTGTATGCCTGTCTACCTGTGTTATTGAAAATTTTCTTGAATGCAAGTCATTTTTTTATATTTAAAGTTCTCGCCTTACCAGTTCGTGGAATGAGAATCATGAAATTAACAAAAGCTCCGAACATATCTATGTTCGGAGCATTTGTTGTGAGGTTAATTAGTGCACGGATTATTATGTGGAAGAAGCTGATATACCTACAAGTATGTATAAAAATTCAAATGAAATTACTGCCTTACGTCCCAATCCGCACAATCCTTTGTCTTTCGCTTCATAATACACATATTACGTGCCATGGACAAAACTGTGCACTACTAATTTCTGCGAAATAAATCTAAATTGATATATTATGTATTGAATACGAGTATGTACACATGTCCACTAGGGTGTCCCGTCCATGTATGAGAAAAAAAATTTTTGAGTTACACAATCACAAGAGGTATCAAAATTTGCGTAATTTTACACAAATTGCGAAAAAGGTAACAAAAAATAGAATTGTTTGTCATCTTGAGGGCTCTACCGAGCTTTGAAGTTTTGTAAATTTTACGTTTTTATAGAGTTAAACTGTTTGCCTAAAATAATAAAAAATGAAGTTTAAAAGGTATTTTAGTATTGAAATTAATGAAACGAAGCACAAGAAAATAAAATAAACCAAATATAGATTATAATCAATTCGCCGTTGAAGTCAATGGTGTCTCTATCGGGGATGCCTCTGTTATCGGATACGTTTCTGGGGAAGATTCACACATTGAATCTTCATCACAATTTGCTGAGACAGAATTGGTTTCTTGAGTAAAACACGACTTTTTGTTACCCTTATTGACACTAAAATTTATCTCTGCTGTCGTTTAATTAATCTAGCCGTTTTTTTCTTATCAAAACCGCTTATAACCATTTTCCTATCATTTATTTGATCCAACAAAAACTTCTCTCATTGATGTAAACTTTCTTAGGTTTTAGACACGAACAAGATTCAAATGAAGTGCATTTACAAGCGGAAACGTCAAGAAGTTTTTCAGACGATTAAAAAACATTTCAGTTTATTTTAAAAACTATCATTTCGTTTGTTTTTGGGGTATCTTTTCAAATTGAGATACTTTTCGAAATTGTATTTCACTAATTAAATAACTCGTTCCTTAGTTGCAACTGGAATCGAAGTTTTGGTCCAAATATTGTTGATCTCTTCAGAAACAACCACATATATATCTGATTCGGATGGATATTTTCAATTATACGTGAATTTCAGGTCGTTCTTGACAAATATAATAAATTAAACGACGTTTATTTAAAAATCTTATTTAATTTAATTAAGAATTTAATTAAAAAATTAAATATCTTATTTAAAAATCACAAAATCCGCTTTTACTACTGTAACAATCGCCATGGTACTTTTATGGCATAAAAATCATTTTTGCTACGAAGAAAACACTCGCGAGTCAAGTCAAGAAAGTCCTCAAAACAAGTTCAAACTTGAGGGTATTTGCAGGTTGAAACCTAACAAATTCGAAGTTGATGGTAACGTGTTGTTGCATGCAAATCGAAACGTCATGTATGATTTATACCTAAATAGAATAAAATATTTTTTTGTATTTAGTTCAGGAGCCAAAATTGAGGATAGCGAAATATCACCATAAAAATGACAATTTTTCACAATTTTGTAGATCGGTAGAGCCCTAAAGATACAGTTTTTTCTAAAATTATTTTGGTAATCTACGCTTAATTACGCAAGTTTTGAGAAGTCTTGTGTTAAGATAAGCCAAAAAAAAAATTATCGGGACAGCCTAATATCCAAGCGAAAATAATTAAATGTTTCATTTTTTTTTAAATTTATCTATAAGACGTTCAACTAAACGCAATACTCGTGTATGTCTCTCGCGCCGTTGAATACACGTCTTAGTTTGAACAGACGTATAACAAAGCGACACAAAGGTGTATTTGAAGCGGAGGTAAGTATATGCGTGGTGAATTCCAGAGAATAATAGGTAGAAATACTATTAATTTAAAAAAAAATGGAAATCTCATTTTTGCAAAAACACGTTTCTGTAATATTGTATTTCTTACTTCCGTGCTTAGTGCATACCACCGATATACGAGTATAGTGGATCTATTTTAGGTAATTTTTCTCTCAGTAAATGCAGCACCAACTAACTAGTACAATAAATAATTAATTACTAATGACTTTATTAACAACAGACTCACGGATTTATTCTCATTGGTTTAGTTATCAATACTTAACAATGACTTGACTACTTTTATTTAACATTTCGTCAATTTTGGCGTGCTGAATATTAATTATATAAAATAAGTACCTACTTACCTTCTTGTATGATTTTAAAAGTTAATATAAATCAGTATGTTTCACACATTATATATATCTACGATGAATTTCTTCATCCAGACCTTCAAAATACTGAATAAAAGCCAATATTTCCACCACAACGATAAAAATATTGAAACTTTACATAACAAATACATTTTTTTTTTTGTTTGTGGGTGAGCAGCTTGTAGACTGATACACCCCAGGTTTTCTATATTGTCATATTTCGAAATACGCAATTTGAAAAGATTTTTTTTCTTATAAATAGAAGCAATATTTAACACTTAAAAAAAGAAGCGTAACA
Source organism: Agrypnia vestita (assembly GCA_016648135.1). Classification (NCBI taxonomy): domain Eukaryota; kingdom Metazoa; phylum Arthropoda; class Insecta; order Trichoptera; family Phryganeidae; genus Agrypnia; species Agrypnia vestita. The sequence continues at coordinate 8,001 of JADDOH010021496.1, read as the reverse complement.
GAGAAAAAAAAGAACATTTTTGAAATCAGGCATATCTCATAAAATCAAACATTTTTTCAATCAGAAAAACATAACATGATATTTCTCATAGATGAAATATGTAGGTGGGTACGTTCCGCATATTTTGCCTTAAGATATCACTAAAATATTGTTAGTTTGAGAAGAGGGTTTGTATCGTTTCAACTTAATTTGAATAGCTTGATTATAAGTGTAAAGGTTTTTTGTGATTTTTGGTACAAGATACAAATAGTGGTGGTTAGTTTGTACCTCGTTCAGTTAATATATTTACTACACCCACTAATGTACTGAGATTCCCCATTTCAAAGGCTCACTCCCGATAATACTCGATCCAAGTGTGACTTATTTACTATCAACTAAATAAGTCACACTTGGAGCAGAGTGGGTACCTACCTATGGATCTGCGTACAAAGACTCGTATCATTTTGCACCGTCATCATTACCAACGACTCTCAATTGTCAATATCAATAGAAACAGATTTTTACTTAGACAAAGAGAAATTTGTGAATTCATTCCGTGTAAAGATGTGTTTTTATAGTTTCTCTAACAAAAAGTTTTTGAGTACCGCATACCACTTCAGAATAATACTGGTAAATCGTAACAATAAATATATGTAATTACTACCCCTTTAAAAGAACAGAAACGCTCGTGTTTAGAGGGAAGATCCTAACATAAGTAACACAATCAATATTACTTATACAGTTGCCGGCAAACTTCTTGAAATTTTTGGGGTAGTGGGGGAATGCGCAGAAGACAAAATTTGGGTCTCGTTGGTGGAATGGTACATGCGCAAACTTCCCCCCACTACGCCGTAAAATTTCAAAATGTTTGCCGCTACTGTACCTCTTTCCATTTAAGAAAGACAATTGTATTAGTATGTGTAGGCCATGCGTACGAGACACATTGTCTGTTGTGTTGGTGTTTATCCCCGTAAACACAACACAACAGAACAATGTGTTAAACAACGATTATCTTTCTTAAATAGATAGAGGTCAACTTACTTACAATCACCCCGTCTCTCCATGGCTGTAGGCAGATAGGATAGAGTGCCACACTCATCTGTCCTGACACACATCTCTCACCACATTCATGTTCATACATCTTCGCATGCAAGCTCGACGATTGTTGAGGCTTCTAACTGTTAAAATATATTTAAAGGTGTTAATATTTAACATAATAAAATATGCAGGGTGTAATAGAGCTAGTCCACAATACTTTACAGGTGGATTATGAGTCGAAAATGTTTAAGCAACCATTACCTAATATCAATAGTTATGGAATTATGCGAAATCAAAAGTTGCATTTTATTTCAATATGTATGATCTATTTTATATGTTAAACTATCCTTTACAGGTGGATTCCTGCCTCGATAATGAGTCGAAAATGTTCAAGCACTCACGACCTAATTAATATCAACAGCAATTCAATAATACGAGTCGAATAAAATTATGAAAACCTTGCAAAAATTGAAAATATTTTTTTACAAGATTTTTATCGTTTTATTTGAGTTGTATCGAAGCGAATGAATGTTTCATAATCGATATGTTACTGTAATGATAGATAGTTTTTAGGTTTAAAAAAAGGTCAGAAATATTTGAAAAATAAAAAGTTTGATATTGCATATCTCCATAACTATTGACATTAGGTCATGGTTGCTTGAACGTTTTCGATTAATTATCAAGGCAGGAATCCCACCTGTAAATTTTTTGGTACTAACTATGAGACACCCTGTATAATATAATTTTTTATATTATATGTATTGTGACGGTGAAATATAATAAAGTTTAATGGGCGGTGTTTGGTAGATGATGGCATTCTGGTATGCCAGCTGATCGAGAATGTGAGACCTTCGCACAGTTCAGCGGCTAAAACTAGCTCATTGAACTGATTTGCAACTGTTATATTATATTTTTTTGTTTGTCATCGTTCAATCAATAATTCTTGCCCAGTGAGACTTTTTTTGTGGACAATTATATTTTGCTGTAGACTGTTTTGTTGTTCACACACATTTGTTGTTCACACCCAGTGTTTCAGATACGCGCCTAATTTGTTTACTTTATTCTTGGCATCTAAAAAAATGGCGTACTTAAGTATGGTATTATATACTTATTGAGACGGTTATCTGGCCCTATCTTTCATTCATTCATTAAGTAGGTGGTAATACAAAGACGTTATATTTCCTAATATAAACAGTATGTAGAGGTAAATTGCATAAATTTTGATCTAATGTAAAACATAAATAGAAAAATACATAACTATGATAAATTATATTGTATATTATGTATAGTGATCACATAAGCCAGCTCACACAGGTGGTAAGTCCTGGGCCATAGTACAAAAAGACTTTCATACACATTTTTATATAAAAAGCTTCGTATCTACGAGTTTTCTATAATTTATCTTAATTAAATAATAAACCCGCAGTCAACAAATCCAGTAATATTGTTAAGAAAAATAAATTAAATATTTCTTTAGTTTCCTCTTAAAATCTGATATATTCGTGTCATCCATAAAGAGTCCCGGCACACAATGAATTTTACTATTGAGTTTACTTTGTAAAAGATAATCTTATATCATGTTTTCTATTTTAAGCATGCTAATAACGAGCAAGTGCTAGTTTTGAGCATGCTAATGAGCATTCTCAAAATAAGCATATGTATAAGCAATCTATAATGATAGTCCAACGTTATACAAAAAATAAGTCAGAAGTATTGAAAAAAAATGCAAACTTTGATGTCGCATATCTCCATAACTATCGATATTAGGACATATTAGCTCGAACATTTTCGACTCATAATCAAGGCAGAAATATAGTGTTATGAACTTATTAATGTTTTCCCGATAACTCTGTACATAAGTCAATTAATTACATAAGTCAATTCTTAGTGTTTTACTTTGAGGTGATGTTAATTTCTTTACTTCATCATTGGACACAAATAGGATACCGCTTTAATAGTTGATAATGAAATAATATATGAGGAACCAATATTGCGTTAAATTTTATTTTCGCAAGATTATTTTTTGAGGTACCTATTTATATTATATATCTATCTTGTTGGTTTATATTTGATGTACCTACTATTGAAACAAATTTTTCAAAACAGTCAAATAATATAGTTACCCTACATTTTGTCGCGGGATCGTGGGTGTGGGAGGCAAATGAAACACTTAAAAAACTAATTTCGTTTATGGAACACTTGAAAGCTTCTCGCTTGCCGGCAGGTAGGTACTCACGCATTTCGCTTTGCTCGTGCCTATTACTCGTTTATGGTATCGGGATAGCTTCTTTGATTCGCAATCTATCACCAACGCAAAATTGCCATTCAGTGCGCATTTCTCCTTTTACATGTCAATGTCGCTCGAGATAGATACTTCCAAAATCCAGTGGACCACTCCAGACCCTTCTAGTAATTTCCAATTCGTTGTAAACGGTGAAGAATTTTTTCCACTTCTACCGTCTCGTGACAGTATAAATGTGTTTTTATTGTCACGATAATTTTTTAATAAATTTAATTAAGGAATGTTTGTATGCTAAAAAAAATTAAAAATAAATTTTGGTGCAACGGCGTTAGTTTTTTATGCGGAAGACTATACGTATATTAATTTACTATATTTCAAATAAGTATTTGCTGAAAATATGAGAGGTTTTTTTCACTCTGCAGTTGATGACCTTCCTCGTAATTATGTAATTGCTACATTCATCTATTTGGAAGTCAGACTCTCTTTCCTGATGACAGTGACCTTCCTGCCATTGCGAATACGTTCTTCATTCAACTAGATCCATATTTATATTATATTATATTTACAATAATATAATCAAATAGTTTATTCTAGCATATCCAGTTTGAGTGTGCAACACCTGGTCCACCGTTTAAGTAGATAAAATACAATAAAATATTACATACATGTTTTAATCTATTTCTACCCAAATTAAACTTATCAAAACCTCTATATGAAAATCTCGATGCGTGTACGTAGTTTCTCTTTACTTTTTTACTTTTTACTTTTTAACACACAGACCGTCAACAGTCTAACACAACAATATCAATGACCCTAAGAGTTGGTCCTAGGCCCGAATTCAGAGTCAATACTTAAATGATTTAAAGGTTAAGGTGAGCCTTAAAAGTGTTACTTTGTGCTTAAAATTACGCTTTTAAGGCGTACCTTATCCTTTAATAATCTAGGCAGGAATATAGTGTTACGAACTTATTGTTTTCCTGATAACCCTGTACATAAGTCAATTGTTCTTAGTTTTTTATTTTGAGGTGATGTTAATTTCTTTACTTCATCGTAATCACTTTAAGTCATCGAAGTATTGACCCTGAATTCGGGCCCTAGAGTGACATTAGAGTACAATATTTTATGAACACTTTGAATACGATATAATTATATAGTACACGTTTTACGGTAAATTAATAATAAATAAAGAATAATGAGTAAATAATAACAAATTGTAATTAATTTATATAAATAATAAGGACTTAATTGTAAGTAATATTCAGACTAACGCAAATCAATAAATACGATTTTATGAGTGAAATGAGTTCCAGATTAACAATTTTTTACACCATAAGTAATACATTTTTTATGATAAATTAAAAATTAATAATGCCGAAATGATAAAAAAATTGTAAATAATATTCAGAAGTAAAAAATATCGCAAATCAATAAATACAATTTACGAATTTGTTCTTGATTAGCAAGGTTTTACGTAATACAATACACTTTTAATAATAAAAAATTCTTAATGATAAATAAATTGTAAATAAATAATTCTCATTCCATGAACTCTGGTCATTAAAGCAAAATAAGTTTTCAATTATTATTTCTTTTATAAATTTGGATGATTTTCTCGATCTTTAATGCCCAATAATTATTATTTTTTCGAGTGTCCGTCTATAACTTCCCGTCCAATAGCTGATCTCATTCCGTTTTCAAAATTAGTAGGTGAATCAAAGTTGTTATTAAATAAAATGAAAACATTGACTTTATGCTTTCTTAATAAAATACTCTGAAATTCATAAAATGTTTATCAAAATATATATTTTTTTTTAATATTTCGGTTTAATGAAAATTAAAACTAATAAGTGCATCCATCATTATATCGTGTATGTCATTGGTATTAATCATTAATCAAAATATATCATCTCTATGTATTAATGTTCGTCACTAACACTACCAGATGATTCAAATAAAAATGATGTATAATATAACAATGAGTAGGTATATAAAACAAAAAAATCATAATTCTATTTAATAATGTCCATCGATAACGTTTTCATGACGCTACACTACTCTAGACAGCGCTGTTCTCACAGTATTTTGACGGTCAAAATATATAAAATAAAAGTATCTTAGGTATTTTTGACGGGTTATAGCTAGTTATATTCCGTCATTCATACCAAAGCACTAACAACTCGATGTAATTAAGCGACTAGACTACATTGTAAGCAATCATTATTGTATAATAGTTAACTACTTCCTTTATATTATGACGAAAGAAACATAGACAAAACCGTGTGAACTATTATTGTGATTACAAAATTATATAATAAACTGTCAAAAGGAATTATGTAACCAAAGGTGTTCTTAATGTAGCGTCGTGTAGGTCAATGTTTTTTGATTAACTTTTTAATCTAAACATTTCGAAGCTATACATCTTTAGGAGCGTTAACCTCTTTAGGGTGAAATTTTAATATGCAACGAAATGCGCGCGCATCATGTGACGGAAGTTTTTCCACCACGAAGTTATTTAATTCAAATGTATTTTTAACTTTTATAAAGGGATCTGTAATCTGCGTACACCTCTTTAGTTGTCAGTTCTTGCGGCTGATCTGTTTCGTGCTTCTGCATTTCGTTTTACTTTAGCGGTTGTGCTGTTGGAAGAGCTGCGCTGTTTATTTTATATATGCTAAAAACGTACAAATTTTGATGAGTGTACAAGTGTACACGCAACTAATTTTTTCTATTTTTTATACAAAAACCCGATATTTTACTGTAAAAATTACTATTATCTGATTTTATTTAGCATAACATCCACAACTTTTACATTTATAATTATTTTGAGCAGTGATACGCTATGTAAATTACATTATTATTTGAAGTGTTCACACGTTTGAATATGGAAAATTTGTTTTATTTTTAAGAACTTGTTTATAAATAGCATTCGTGCAACTAATTACGAAGAACCTGTATATATTTTGCATGCATTCAAGAAGTTTTACCTGTCGGACAGCACAGACTGGCCTGTCCTTATAAACGGGAATTTTAAGTCAAGAAAACATAAACTAAGTTAATGGAGAGATATCGTTTCAAAATGGAAATAAATAAAAGATTACAATTTCACAGTATACAGTACCTACTGCTCTTTTTACACAGAATAATATTAAGTCGCAGCCTCGCAACAACTTCTCTTTAATATCATTTTATTTCTCGACTAAATTGCGTTATTGTTAATTAGGGATTAAAATTTTTAAATACCAGATTTAAAATTTAAAGACTTAGGTTTATATTACGGTCATTTGACGTATTTAAGTGCAGAAACAACGGATATTTTATACGGACCGTATTTTCATTTTGTATTCGAAACGCATAATATTCGGTTTGAAAAATCGTTCTGTTTACTAAATTTGCATAATTCGAAAACCGATTTTTTTAATTTTGTAACAGGCAGAGAGATTGGAACTCTACATTCTTCTATCTTGGCATACCACTTTTGCTTTGACTACATTCATACATCTTCTCATGCATGCTCTACGGTTGTTGAAGAATTTAACAAGAGCGTCCTCTAAAATTTTTAGTATCTGCTCGTGCCAGATCTATCGCGGACGCCCTCTGTTCCTGCTGCCTTCAACACTCATATATTCTCTTAATCATACTTTCCTCGCTTGTGTTTTTTTCAATTTTCGTAAAGAGGAACAATATTTTTTTTAAAAAATACCATTTTATGTAGTAGCTTGTACGAGTAGCTTGTTGGTCCTGTGGTTAGGACACTCGCCTCGTGATCCAATGATTGCGGGTTCGAACCTCACACCAGACTAGCAAGTTAGTCCTATTTTCATAGTACAAGCGTTTAGCTTAGTTTGAAAATAGTAAGAATATTGATATGACACGTATTCCGTGTTCGCATCTCTATTTTAAAAAAAAAAAAAAATATTAAATAAATCGTAAATTATGTTTATTATTTTATTTAAATTTATTTATTGGTTTTCAAAAAATATATATAAAGTTAAATCGCTTACTTAATTAAGTTTTGTTTTATTATATTAATTAATTTTCGTAGTAGCCGCATAGGATGCATAACATTTGATATCTCACAATTAAAAATATCGATTGAGCAGCAACAGAAATTACTATGAAAATTTAAAGAAGCTAATACCTATATATTTATTATTAAGTAAATACATGTAAAGATAATTTATGTGCATTTATTTATTATTGAATTTTGCCGCACTAGGTAGGTACCGCTTATATACATACGAATTTTGTTTAGATATGAATTTGGTCAATTATATATTATTATTTAATTTCATAGATGGCGGTAGTGTGCCGCCATACATATTGTATAAAAACTTTGAATAAATATTTAAAATCACATAAATTACATCAAATTTGAGAATTTCAATTGTTAAGGGTGGTTATTGTTTACACTAATGTAAAAAATTAAGTATTTATTGGATAGTTTCGAATATATATATAATGCCAAAATATGTCAAAGTTGCAACATCCACACGCTTGACACTAGCCCCGTAGCATATATACAAAATAAGAAGCGTTGGCTGTTGGAAGTGTGCGTCCTCGCTGTGATGGCACTTGCTGGACATTGATTTGTTTATAAATGATGATTTTTTCCATCGCTAAACTAATCTCGCAGGACTATATTCCTGCCTTGATTATGAGTCGAAAATGTTCAAGCTATTATGACCTAATATCAATAATTATGGAGATATGCGACATCAAAGTTTGCATTTTTTTTTTAATTT
>JADDOH010021492.1:0-14209 GCA_016648135.1 Agrypnia vestita | reverse complement strand
CCGTGAGGCCCACTGTGTCCCCATTCGGAGGGACCGCGTTCGATGGCATATTCGATGGAGCACCCGAGTCTCCCGCGCGCGGCGCACTATGTAGCGTGCGGTGGTGTAGCGCGCGACAACCGCTTACACCACACCGCTTGCTTCTACACTGTTGGGACCGGTGTCCCTTCACCAAACAATTGAAGCAAATGGCCATTTCTTTCACTATGGCCCATCGGTCGGCCACTGGTTTTCGCGAATACACTCCGCACTCAGACACGGGGTGTTCCGCCACTTTGCAGATACTGCACAAAATTTCTGGTGACTTCCGATTCACTGTTTCACTGTCGCTTGTCATATTCACATGTCCGCTTCGGCGAACTGCAATTTTCTTTGATCGACATCCGGCATAAGGGGCCATCTCCATCAAGCCCACCAGCCATTCTGAAAGATCTTGGATGGTAATGTTGGTTGATCCGCCCTTCCTCGAGTTCAGCCACATGAGTCTCGCCGACATAGGTAACTTTACGACCATTTCGGTCAGCAACTGTGGTGATGTCAGGTACTTGGCATCAAATCCGCGCACAGTTGCTACCACATTCCTGATGCTGATGGCGTAGTCCGTCAGAGCGTCGGTCGGCGAATCTTCAGTGATGCGAGGGTGGCGGCGCACTCGTTCCAGCATGCTATCCACAATATCTTCCGAATTTCCGAATCGATGTTTCAACGTCCGAATTATCTCCGGCACGTTATACGGATCGACCAGCAGTGGAGCCACGGCTTCTCGTGCTCTCCCTTTCAGGGCCATCTGTAGTCTGATGATGTTCTCAGCAGCTGATAGTCCACACAGCGCCGTGGACTGCTCATATTGAGCGTAGAAAGTTGGCCACTCGAAGGGATCCCCAGTAAAGTGTGGAAGCTCCTTGGCTCCCGAGTGTCGTGCCAAAATCGCTGACACTTGAGCTTCTCCATTGGCAGTGTGCGATCGGGGGCTCTCGGTTTGGCGGTTTCTTCGGATGGCTTCTTCAATCCAAGAAGTCACCATTTCTTCAGGGTCGGGTTGGTTCAAAACCCAATCTCGGGTGAACGCACTCGCTCCTGGGCACCGCTCCGGCAGTGCTGATGGGTTGGAAGAGGTGTGTAAGGCCTCGTCCCTTGCGGTTTCAGCCGCATCTCGGATGGTACGCCTGGCCGCGGCGTCCACAGAAGGTGCCTTGTTCGGGGCACCAGGTGGTTGCTGCTCAATACTCACCAGGCCCTTTTCAGGGCTACCAGATGTGTCGATTCTCGTCGCAGCTCCGGCTGCGCTCATCCTGGGAATCGTCGTCTGGCTGGCAGTACACACGCGGATTAGCGCATCCGCGTGCTCTCGTTGGAGATCTCTTGCGTGTTGTTGCTGTCGACGGAGCTCTGCCCTCAAATTGCGGATGGTGTCCTCCGTCGTCACGGAATCCCGTGTCTCCCTCGTGGAGTCACGGTCTCCGTCGGAACCGGCCTGTTCCGACTCATCTCGATGAAGTTCTTCCTCCTCTCGGTCACGGGCGTGACCCGATCGTAGTCCTGATCGTGACATTGTCGCTGGTGACGTGTAGCTGACGCGTAGAACGGAGATCCGGCTCGAAGGACCAGCTGTTCCGGACGGGAACGCGCAAAAAAATGGGGTGATTCCACCGCCTTACGGTCAGGTCAACCTGATGGCACCGATATCGCAGATTCTCAGACGAAAGCGAGATCGTATAAAAATTCGCTGAGAATCTTAGAGCGGTCCAAAGGCTGAAGCAGGAGTCGAGTAGAGAAGAAGAGAAAGTCGCAAGTAGATCTGGAGGTGAACGCAGGAGCAGAACTGAATTCTGGGTTCCTGCGCCACGTAATTTATTTCATCAAAAAATCAGGGCCCGCACGCCCAGGCGCATTTTCAACGACCAGTCAGAGGTCGGCATTTCGGAAACCGACGACACCGACCTCTGTCTGACGGCGGGATCACTACTCATAATTCGAGTCGCAGCTCTATGAGCAGTGGTCCCGTATTCAAAATATTAATAAACATGTAACTAAACATTCTACTATAGTTATAACATACTATTTTTACACATTTATATTATATCTTTCTTTTGTTTCAATAACAAATGTCTCTCAGGTTCATCCTTCATGGAGATAATCGATAAAAAGGGGGCCAGACTCGCCAAGCTGGGTGCAATAATTTCGTATATTTGGTCTCTCTGGCGAGCCTGGCTACACAAATTCAATATTTTTTCTACATAAAATTATGTAAAGCCATATACAAGTGATTGCGAACAAAATCATATTAATTTTTACATTTTATAATTTTTGTATAAAAATGGCGACTTCGGCACGGTACCGATGTCGCAAGAGGGTACTGAATTGTGTTTGATAAAAATGGCGACTTTGGCACGGTATCGATAAAATGGCGACTTCGGCACGGTACTGATGTCGCTAGAGGGTAAAACCGATGCCCCCGGACTGTGGCGATACCGTACTGCAGTCGCCCAATATTACGATTTGGGAAGATTAAAATCTTTTTCAAGAATCAAATCATGCCGCCGCGATTTCTTCTTACATCGCTTACAACATACACAAAAACATTTTTAACAACAAAATTAATCCGATAACGTCCTCCCAGTGATGTCAAAAATAAACTTTAAAAAACATACATACAAAAATTACAATAAATAACTTCGGTTATTTTTAATAAAAAATGCGTCGAGCGCGCTAGGCATACCCAAAGAGTTTTATTTATTCTTGCCCATCTGCGCGCTCGCGCTCACAATTCATGTGATAAAAAATGCAATAATTAATTCTAAAAAATCAAAATACAAAAAAATCACTTTTTTCTTTAATAAAATGTTCATCAGTGCCAACATTTGGAGATTGGTAAAAAAGGCCCGATTAAGGGCCACCGGTTTTTTCTTGTCCGACACAGGGGATATGAAAACATTTACAGTAAAAATCTCATTAATTCTATTTATGTAATTAAAGGGACTAAAAAAATAAAATTTTAATTACACAAGATCCCGTTAAGGGAAAATTTGAGGGATCAAAAAAAATTATTGCACGGAACTGATCAAGTCAATCAAATTAATGTATTTAGAATTTTAAAAAAACTTTGCTAAATTCGTGACACAGTGTGAACAGTGGCACTGATTATATAAAAAAAAATATTTTGCATATTCCAAAGAAGCATCTAAAAATGCTACATTACTACATGAAAACAACTAAATAAATAACGTAGATCAAGGCGAGAACTAATTTCACAATAATAAACAAACATATAAGGTTACCGCTTGCCACACACCACCACCAACATTTTAAACTAATAGTACTACTCATTTACTTTTTAATGTGTAGTTACATTTATTTTTTAACGTGTAGTTCATTTAATAGCTAATAATTAGTTCAAAAGTTTGAATCAAGATGACAGACTATTTTAATTACAATTAGTAATGCTGTGGGAGTAAATGGATTTTTAAAGGGTTTTATTAAATTTAGTACAGTTAATTGCGTACAAATTATTTTTATAATGTTAACTCTGTACATATAACTAAAGACATTGCTCAGTCCCTTGTATTTCATTACAGAGAATTAACAAAAAATAAATATGATAAAGTTTTGGACCGCCAAACCGGAATCATAATTAAAACATTTAAAATCATGCCAGTGATTATTAACAACCTGAACCGGAGCCAAGACCTAAAAATAAATTTAAGACCAGTGAATTAGAAGAGTCTATCTAAAACAATCATAATATTTAAATGATTAAATCAATTTTTAATGGAGTTTTGTGAACTTTTTATCTTAGATAAAATAAAATGGCAATCTATATTATGATTGAGCTAAATACACATTGGTAATGCATTTTTTCCGTTGCCAGCATCAAATAGTTTTTTTTTAAGAAAGTCTACAGTTTATTTTAAAATACATTTTGATAGATATTTTTTAATGCGAGATACATCGAAATTATTATTTTCTTAAGTCAATTTTATTTTTTCTGCGAGAAATTACATTTTTAACGTTTAATTTCTAGGTAAGAATATAAACGGTTGGAAATCTGTCCATCTCGGAAGCATCTACGGCAATGGATCATTTCTTCAAAAAGCAGTAGGCAGTGTGTGGTTTTGTTACCATTACCAGTTTCAAAAAATAACCAAATCATATGAAAAGCAGCAGGCATTAGGCGATACCTAATCTCAGACAATAAAAGCAAGCGCGCGGCCGATAGTGGCCACGCAGCGGCCAATATAGCCAACAGGCAATAACTGTTAGTATGTAATTAATTTCGCAACAAATTGTGTTTTGTTATGAAGGTACTATTAAATGTATGTATAATAATTATTTTATACAGCACCAACTAAAAATTGTACACTTTTCAAACTATGATCATTTTTGTGAAAATTATTTGAAAATTTATTTTATCTTGTTTTTATTAACAGCACAAATTGAGCATTTTAATAGAAATGTTATTTAAAGTAAAGAAAATATATGGATCAATTCATTCCAGAACTTTGAACATTAAAAATTAAATAAATACCTAGCGATGTGGTATGGATATGTTGAGGTTTGACTTCTCTTTTTTTAGTTGTAATTTGCAATTGAATATTGAATTGTGTTGATAAAAATCATTAGTATCCTAAATTTTCACAATAAATTTGGCGATTCATTTGATACAATTTACAAATGATGTACAATTCATATAAAGTAAACAACAATGAAAAAATGTAAAATAAAAACGAAAATATAATGACATTATAAAGAATGTAAAAATATTTACAATATAAGTTGTTACTTTTTATGAATAATATAACAAAAGCATTTATAAACAAATAATTGACATTTTTACCAATGCCTACATCTACCTACTAATTCTCTAAATATTAATCAAGCTTTTGTTGTTGTAGCCAGGCCTCGTGATCGAGGATCCCCTCGCCATTCTGACTTAGTTGTTGCTGCGCCTCTCATGAGCTTTGCAACGGGAAAAATAGCCCTATTTGAGAAGCGCACTCTCTCCCACATACTTCAAGAACGCAAACAAAATCATGAAATATTTTAATAAACTACAAACAAATTGATTGGCATAAAAATAAAATCAACTTACATAATGTTTCTATATATTCGATCCATTGGCTGAAACTCAATGAAAGGCTTGTCACCCTTCCGGATGAAATCTGCAGTCAGTTGTTCGACACGTTTGCGAAACTTGGTCAAGGAATCTTTTTTCATCTGCTGCGCTTTCTTTTCATACTCATTTTGAGCTAGAAAATATAAAAAATATAATATTTTAAACAAAATTAGAAGAGTGCTATTTGTACAAACAAAAAAGGACAATAAAGAAGCTCCTGTGGAAGACCATTTTATTGATTTCTTGTACAGGTAAACGATATTTTGCGCTGGTTCACAATTACGCCGGTTGGTGCCAGCGTGGGATTAGTCACGGGATTCGACATCAAGGTAATTTACATGCCCCCTAACACAACCTCCGTATTATAACTCATGGATCAGGGGGTAATTTCTGACTTTAATAAAGCGTATTATTTGCACATAACATAAAATGCAATGATTAAGGCGATAGACACTAATTCCAATCAGACCTTTAAAGATTATTGGCGGTCATGACATTTTAAAAGGAATCAAAAATCTGAAGTCTGCTTGGGACGAATTGTTTAAACGGCGTTTGGCGTAAACTTCTGCCTGGATTTTGCAAGTGTAAAAGAGGTAGATAACATTAACATAAACGAAGACATTATCAGGCTTACACGCAAATTTGGATTAGAAGACAAGACGAAGATGTGATCGAACTGTATGACGTGCATGACCAACCACTCTCGAATCAAAAATTAGAAGAGTTGATGGAAGTATTAGATCGCTCTCAATCAGAAGATCCCGAAGAAGAGGAGGATGAGAAAGAAAACCCTAAAAACGCTGATCTAACTCATATCCTTTCTTCTATAGAAAGGTTAACAGATGAGCTCTGTGAGGTAGATGGGGATTTCAATCGAAGTCCGTTCGACCTTATGCTATGATTCTGCAAGAAAGGAAGCAACAATCAAAGAAAAATGAAATTGGATGCTTTTTTAAAAAAGTGAGAATTTAATTTAGTACTACCGATTGGCAAGTTAATATTTATTTTAAAAAATTCATTATTTATATCAAGACATTATTTTGTTAATGAATTTAAACTGTATTTATTAAATACATTTATAATTTATTTTGAATATATATAGGATATGTATTAAATAAGCATGTTAGATTGTTCTTAGAATTTTGACATAGAACCTAACCTTATACCGTCCATTATATTTGTGTTCATTTTACGCCAATTTTTTTTTACGCCGGTGTCCCGACTGCCGGTGTAAAACGACGTTTACCTGTATTTTGGAGTCTTTGTATTCGTGGTGTGTATTATATTCGGTAGCCAGGATAAAGGGCATGACTGGAGAAGCTGGGAGAGCTCACCCAAAGTCTCGTGAAAAGGGGGCAGAAGCAAGCGGCTGCTGTCCGCTCAGTGACTGTCAATCCCAATCTTTTTTTCACAAAGCTGTGCCCATAGTTTATTTTAAAATGTCGTCTTATGAATTCACTATGATGCTGCATTTAAATGAAAACTTAATGTGTATGCAGAAGCGCTGTAGGACGAAAATTTGACAGAAGTGAAACAAATATTTGTCATTGGAGAAATGATCGTATTGCTAAATTTTCTTGCACAACAACTACCAAATACTTTAGAAGGCTTGCAGAATGGGTACCTGTTGATTTTAAAAATTCCAAAATCAATAGTTGAGGGACCTTTTAAAAACAGATGCATAAAGGCCTTTTATGGCACAGAAGACAATATTGTTTGGGAAAATGCAATGAACTGTATGGAAATAAGTGGTTCAGATATAAGTGATTTAAAAAAATCAGAAACTGAAAGTGATGTTTCTGATTCTGATTCATGAAAGTGCGTAAATATTTAATATATTGCTCATTTTTAAATTCACTTTTTTTTTAGCCCGAGAAATAATTGGTGGTTACGTGTACAGAGGTGAATCCCGGTGAAGCCCGTGAATACTTAAATCCCGGAATAGCTATATAATCGCCCATAAAGTGATTATATCAAAATCACTTAAATATTTGTCTTTGAACTAACATGTGTGTAAAGTTCAATCTGATAGAGCCAGATTTTAGATACCTATTGGAAAGGTTATAGATATCTGAATATGTACTTTAGCATAAAAATGGCCAGTCAAAATTTAGAGTATTCACTGTAAGACTTTCGGGATAAAAAAATTATTACTCAATTAAATCATAATTTGTATTCAACTGACTTGACTTAGCTACCTGTGATTTCTGTTGCTTCGAAAATCAAAATCTGCGCAAAATCGAAATCTGAGACAAACACCTTATAGAACTAAGACAGGTACTCAATGAAATACAGGCACGTTTACATAGTGTATAAGGGAAGCACATTGAAGGGACAGTAGCAGCTGGTTCCACACATAGAATTTTTAAATGCGCATTCCAGGTATTAAATTGTCACACCACGTAAACATATGTTTAATTATTAACACAAGAAAAAATCAAAGGCTAAAAGAAAAATTATTTATTTTGCAACGCAATTAATAACTGGTTCTTTCACTCGCGTTTACTTTAATATTTCAGGGTGGACACAAACATCAGTAATTTAACAAATAAATTAATTCATTCACAATATAAATTTTCAATAAATTGTAATTATCATTTTCAAACATTCGTTGTTAGTAAATATAATTGTTTTTATCATTAAAATTAAAAATTATTTCACTATTACGCATAGCGGAAAATATTTAATGAGAAAACTGACAAAATTGTGTAATATATTAAATAGAAAATTATAGAAAATTCAAGAAGGAAGTGAATTCATTGAATATTAATTCACTTCCTTTTTGGATACAAAATTCAATGAATGAAACACAATTATTAAGTATATTTGATTAATGATGTTTATTATAAATAAGAGTTATGTTCACCTGGGTACAAGTCAACAAACACAACACGATAATAAACCAATTAAATTATGTCAGGAAAACATGAAAAAGATCTTGAACACAAAAGCTTAAACATCATGCATTTTAACTGGCAATTAGAACATTAGAATGTTGTGTATGTGACTTATGAGAAAAACCCAATAAGAATTCTAATCAAACTTTGTAAAGGTAAAATTTTATGTTTTAAGTAACTTTTGACAAAAACTTTTCGAATGAAACGAAAAGCATTGACAAATGATTTTGGACTCCGGTTTTTCATTTTTGACAAGCATAAAATGAGGTAATTTGGCAGATATAAAAATAAACACTACTTACATATCTAAAACGCATTTACGCAATTTTGATTAGAAAGATATTCAAATTACGCAGTTCGAAAATAAGACCATTGCATATTTGAAAAACACTTTCGCAAATAATAACAAAACTAAATAAAATCAGAAAGGACGCATAGTTATTTCGCAAAGCACATCGCCCGGCAAGCGCGATAATATAATATACAAACTCTTTCTCTTACCTATCTGCTTCGTGCTCATCGGTGGCGGGCCGTTCATGGAACTCAAAATTGAATCCAAAATGTTGCAATTCATGATCATGAAATTCAATTACTGCAAAAGATAATAAGTACAGATTGAATATCAACACACCCGTTATTTTTTCACAATTTTCAAGAGCTCTGACAGAATTAGTGATGGGTCTGCTCTGTACTAACTACTACGATGTAGTACTACATTACATTGAAGTGTACACTTCACACCTTTTGAAGTGTAGTGCACACTACAAACTACACACACTTCAAAATTAAGTGAGTGATAGACGTACAAACTTAAAGTACGCGGTTTTTAAGTTCGCAAACTTTCTCGGCTCGACGTTGATGACAGACGTGAAGCTTGCCCACATCGTATCGCGATGTCGTTGATAGAGGAAGCCTCAGCCTCGACTGGCTTACGAAAAGAGAGCGTTTATCACATGTAAATTTAGTAAGAGAGTTACGTAAAGAAAAGGAAGATTTCCACAATTCCAGCCCTTAAAGAATTTTTTTTCTCGAAAGAATTTCGTGACAACATTTCTTTCCACCTTTCGTATGATTGCCAATAGATTATTGTAAGCTTTAATCTTGCTACTTTTGTTTTTATACTCATTACTTCTTATTTGCCAAAGACAAGGATTATTTATCAGATATTCAATAAATTCTTCTAAAAATTCGTGCAAATAAGTTCGAAAATCACTCATTTTAACTAGATCTAAACCATCAAAATATAAATAAGTCAAAGCGTCGCGCACCCACGGAATGTCGAAGTGAAATGGCGACTCTCGGCTCGCGGCGATGACAGACGCGCGGGCTATTTCAGCAAAATTTCAATCATGTTAGATCGCTGGCGAACTTACTCGAAGTTCTTACTTTGAAGTTCGCGAACTTAGGGTGACACACGAACGAAAAACGCACGTCTGTCACCCCCTTTACAAGTACATACTTCAAATAGGACATTTTTTATGTGAAATTTTTGGGAAGTCGATGTACATAAATAAAGAAATCTCTGGAAATCGAAGCAACCCCTCCCCCCCCCATGGAATAGAAGTTTTTGGCACTGAATGAAGAAATCTGTTGAAATTGAAGCAACCCCCCCCTCCTGGTTTTGAAAATTTTCTAGTAGAACACTTTTCAAGAAGCACTTCTGGTGGTACTACAAGTAGTTTACTCCATTAGTACTACAATTTTGTAGTACTGCAATAGTTCACTTCATTAATACTACATTTAGTTCACTTCATTAGTTCACTTCATGTAGTTTATAGTCCGTCTAACTTATCTGAAGAATGGCCAAATTTGGAGCTAACGACGCCATATTGGATTATCTACAGCTGACAGACCTTTGACAGACTTTGTTTACAGAGGGGTTTACGACTGTTTCGATAGTTTTTTAAGAAAATTTTAGACTGTCACCATGCCAAAAACCATTAAAAGCGGTGTTCGGGAAATAATCTTGAAAATGCACACGTTTTTTGAATAGGAACAACGTCTAAAAGCCCCAATTATACCGTTTGATTTTGTTCATAGATGTATTGCCGCCACTTCAGGTTAGTGCTGCCATGCAGTTATGATGATTTTCCCATACTTAGTTTATTATTTTACTATTATACAATTTCTTCAGGTATTTCTGAATCGGCAATTTACAAAATAGTTAAAGAAGGTAAAGCGACCGTGGAAATGGGCATTAAAATATCTACACCCGGAAAAAAAAGAACAAGGATAAGTGGAAAAATTGATTTAGAAGCCGTAAGATGAGAAAAGTTTTAGAATATATTTTATTCGATAATTTTTTACATAAAATTTTTATTATTTATACTTTTTATTACATAATTCATTAACGAGTTCATTTGTATAAACATCTTTTTTCAAAAATAAACTTTTTTATTTATGCACATTAAAGACTGGTTGCATCAACTTACTTTATAGCAATAGTTCATTTAAAGCATAGATTTTTACGAGAGCGAGTTGTTTGATCGGTGGAAAATGCAAAATATCTATGCTTTGAACGAAAGATTACTATAAACCAAGTTGATACAACGGCCCTAAACCGATTGATATCCTTAGGTGTTACTGAGTTAAACATGGTGGTCATGATCATTAGGTATGAGACACCGAATAAAACCGGCGCCACACTGCGCGGATCTTCCGCCGCGTCTCTTCTGTCGTGGAACATCGCTACATTTCTTTCCATACAATATGCGCTTATTAAACACACTACGCGGATGATCGGTCGATCTATTTGCTTTGCCGATTTGGCGCAACGGAAAAAACGCGGCGGAAGATCTGCGTAATGTGGCGCCGGCCTAAAAGAATTATTATTGTTTGTTTTTTTTCCTGAAAATTGTATTTTTCTTTGATTTTGAAAAAACGCCATTTTGTGACGTTGTGTATTTTACGAATGTATATTTTGATAAATTTATTTGTACGTTAGTTTACATTTTTTGTTTTTTATCGTGTCGTATACTGCTTAATATCTTGTTTAAGAAAAAACGAATTTGCAAAAAATTCCCTACAAATGAGATAATTTTTAGACTACGGGCAGTACCACAACGATTGGGACGCCCTCCTTTATTCTCCAGATAAGTTGGACGGACAATATACAGCAAATGTAGTGTACACTTTGTAGTCTTCAAACTGGTGAACGTGTGTGTGTTGTAGTCTTCATTTTGAAATGTAGTTTTTCCCTTCGCTAGATAGAATCTGGCTTCTGATTCTCTTTTGTCTCTGATCATAGAAAAGATAAATATATAGAATGGCAACAGATATTTGCAGTGACACTTTGCGGCGGGCCGGACGAGTTATTTATTTATATATTTGTTCTACTTTATTTAATTATTTATTTTAATTAAATAAATATTTCGACCGTATTGTGAAAATAGCAATATTGCTATTTCTGTATCTTGACAGTTATTGTATAACACCATAATGCCGTTAATTTTGACGTTTTAAGTTTGACAGGTTTGAAATTAACGAATTTAATCAATCAGAAAGCTCTTAAACGTAAACAAACGTTAAGTTACTAACATATTGCTTTAGAGCTTTCTGATTGATTGAATTCATTAAATTCAAATCTTTCAAACTAAAAACGTCAAAATTAACGGCATTACAATGTTGTAAAATAACTGTCAAGATAGAAAAATAGCAATATTCTTATTTTAAGAATACGGCCGATTGTTTCTGGAAATGAAAATTAGGTTTGATGATAAAAAGATGGTACATTAAATTAAACATTTATTATATCAAATAAGCTAATTCTATAATAATTGTCAGAGAAAAATTGGCAAAGAAAACTGATGTATTTCAATATTTTTAGGTATAGCAAATTTTTAAAATAAAAATAAAAAATAATTATAAAGAGGTACGTGCTACCTCCATGTACACCGCCGACTGTACACGTTCCGATACGTGACGTCACGGGATCGTTTCCCGCTGCTGTTTGCGATAACGATAGTGCTCTGCGTAATCTGCCGCGTGACTCTGCTGCATTTCCTGCATCTGCCGCCTGTGATGACGGTTTTCCCGGCGCAGCTCTGCCCTCAGCATTCTGATGATTTCATTTTCTGACGCAGAAGCCGATTCAGCCTCTGTAGACCCAGGCTGTGAGCCTCCTTTGCATCGTGTAACGCGTTCTCATCGTCTGAAGATGCTGGATGACTTCGCGCATCTCCTTCTTCCTATGTGTCCCGACGAGCTCCCGATCTCAAACCAGATCGAGACATGATGACATACAGCAAAAATACACGCAAGTAAGAGCGGTTATCTGGCTCGAAGAACCAGTTGTTACGGACAGACACACCCGTAACAGACAATTATTTTTAAATAGGGTGGATCACCGATTACTCGTCTGTCCGCTGTGGCTTCGGGCGTCGGGATATGAACTGACGATGAGGCACAACTCGCTTCTGATTCTTGGTGATGTCGATGATACCTTGGAAACACCAGAGATCAACGCTATGATCGACGGTGTTTCACTCGGGGGTTTTGGATTCACAGAATTTACACACAAGAAGAATTAAAAAAAAAAGAAGCAAAGTTTTTGTTTCGGGAGGAAACCTAGCGAAACCGACAGAGTGACGTTGTAAGAAAGTATTGTTGCAAAAACACGGCAACAAACACGCGAACACTGGAACGAGCACCGAGCATTGTATTTTCGTAGCCTTTTTCTTTGGGTCCAGACAAGATAACGGGAAAATAACTGCCACAGAGGGATTAGTGGGAGAAGGGATCTTCATCTTAATTATGCGCATCGGCGTAATGTGGTGGACCACGGAGGCTATGCGGTTTGCGCGGCGGAACGACCTTTGGATACCGTGCACCGGCGATGCATATCTCGCGGTGCGCTGATATTTTTAGAGATAAATCCGCTCTCCCATATCTCCCGCTAATGAGTGATATGTCAAAATATGCGTCTGACATGCCCGCATGTGGGTGTAATATGCAGATTACTGCCCGGGTGTGTCAGCGCTTGGAAATCACGTGCATGTGATGGAAAAAATTAACTTGTTTATTTATCAAAATCTTTACATTATTAGGTATATAGACAAGAGCTACCTGATACATTATTAATGCATCAGGTAGTCCTTGTCATTCTGAGTGAAATGATACCCAACACTTTAGGTGTCGAGCTCTCTGGCGATGGTGAATCGAAATTTAGCGCCATGCGAAAAAATGCACAGCGTCTTTTTACCTGCTCTATTTCCATTGGCTAGGGTTTGTGGTGCGAGTACGCTCGATCTAACCGCTTCTCAGATGGCTACCTGATGTTTTTTGCTCGCGATGTTTAAAAAATGAATTTAAATTTATTTAATTATACGCGCCCGCGGTCTGAGTGACTCATAGTGATACTCTCTCGCGGCCGCGGTCGTCGCTCTAATGGATGACTTATTAACGGGACCCTCATTGACAGTTATACACATAATTATTACATTGAACATGTTAAAAATCATTTCCTATACTATTTATGATTCGCCTGTTGTAAGGCCCTAACAAGTAACTAAAGACATTTATTATCAAAAATACATCAATCAACAAATACATTTTAAATTACACAAATATACATTTTCTTCGCCGATTTTTTGGTTCTGTGCGAACCAGAGCCTTTAATAAACATTTCACAGTTAACATTCAGTTCATTAAGTTTCATGCTGGGAAAGAGATTTATAAATTTCTTATCCGCAGCAGTGCCAACATTCAAATTCAAAAATTCTGTTCAGTTCATTCTGTCTTGTTGGAGACTGAGTAAGCTCAAATTTCAAACGTTATGACAAATTATTAAAATGCGAGCGATGCGAATGTCAATAGTACTACCAGAATTAACTTTGGTATATTTCATCTCATTCTGTTTTCTTCTTTAATATGGAGCTAAGAGTAGTGCAAATGCAAAAAAACACTGGGGAGAAATTATTATCATGTTCGCAGTGCGATTATTCATGTAATCTTAAATCACGCTTAAAAGATCATGCGCTTAAGGGGGGGGTAAGGTTTTTAACTTTTTTTTTTTGCATTTTATTTTTAATTTATTAAATGAATGTATAACATCGCAAGAATATTGTGTCAAAATTTCAAGTCAATCGGAGCAAAATTGACGAAATTATGAACATTTGAGCGATATCAGACTGATTTTCTGTACCTGCTCGGGCAGCTAAGAGACGCGCTCACCTGAGGACTACCGGACGTGCTGTTGTAT
>JADDOH010021491.1:0-11473 GCA_016648135.1 Agrypnia vestita | reverse complement strand
AGAGCGATTAACCAGCCTCGGTTGTTTAGCAGCTAGCTTTTCCATCATGTTTGCAGTTGCTGACAATAGACATCTGCCGTAATCGTCTGGCCAGATTTAAGAAAGCTGTAGTGAACGACACCAGCATTAGTCCACCAAACGCTCACAAGTAACTTGTTTGGAGTCAATTTTCGCTTGGGGCATGGTTTGGCTGGTTCGGCAGGGTTCAGCCATTGCGATGAGCGCTTCCGATTATCGTACAGGATCCACTTTTCATCCCAGGTAATGATTCGATTTAAAATCCCTTCATTATTGTGCCGGTTGAGTAATGCAACGCAGCAGGCAACGCGCGTTTGTTGATTTGCTTCACTCAATTCGTGAGGTACCCACCTTTCAAGCTTTTTCACCTTACCAATTTGCTTCAAGTGGATTAAAACAGTTTTATCACTAACACCGCAGCCTGCAGCTAACTCGGATGTGGTTTGCGATGGATCCGCTTCCACAATAGCCTTCAATTCTTCATTATCAACTTTGGTCTCCGGCCGTCCACGGGGCTTGTTCTGCAGGTCGAAATTTCCAGAACGAAAACGTTGGAACCAAAAACGCACTGTGTTTTCTTTTGCGGCACCGTCGCCATACACATCATTAATCCTTCGAGCCGTTTCTGCAGCACTGGTGCCACGGTGGAACTCGTACTCGTAAATAATGCGATATTTCAAGTTTTTCATTTTGTAAACTGAGTGACGCAAAGAAAAAAACAATTGAGGAAAAAACAAATGAATTATAATTTTCAAAACACAAATACATGAGTAAATAGCTGTATAAATTTAGATTTGGAATTCCTAACCAAAGAGAAGATATTTGAGATCAAATTTGCCAGTACGGCAAAACGCTAATTTCATATGTAAGGACCTAATATAATATATATATATTGTTTAATATTGCATATGTATAATAATAACAAAATAAATTTGATGAAATATCTGTTGAATATACACATTATCCCATTGTTTAAAAAATATTCAAGGTGAAGGCAAGTATTCAAGCAATGCAGGGTGTGCAATGTAACAATAATAATAAATAAATAGACCATTTAAATATCAAAATTTAGATAATAAAAAAGTTCCAATATCCTAAAAATGTTTGCAATCATTTCCAATTATTGAGGTCACTTTAGCACAACTTCATCATATATTTATACAGACAAGTAGGTTATTATTTATTTTTTTTAATTTAATTTTATTACTATTATTTTTTTTAATTGAATTTTGTATAGAAAATAATTATGTTTTTTAATAGTTATCAATGCTTTAATTACCAAAGCGAAACACCACAAAAACGCCTAGGCTTTAGTAAATCACATAGATTTATTGTGATTTCACTGGAAATCCAATCCGGAACCTTTATATCACCCTGAAGGTATTTTTCGAAACTGGTTGATTTTAATAAATGGACTGAGTGATGATAAACTTAGTATAAATTTGATTAAAAATGACTCACCACTATGATCTGGTGATTAGTCATTTTCATAATATGATTATTTTTTACATACATATTACATATAATTCTACCCTGTGGACACTAAATAATACTGCTACTGTTTAAGTAATTTTTTTATATATCGTATTAATACATTTAATCAAAACAAGGTCATACAAAGAAATGAAGAGTAAAAGTATAATTATACATAATAATAAAATAAATATTACAGTATTATTTTGCAACGCAATTTGGGTCCGATTACCAAGTACCAAGTACATTTATAAGTTTTTAAACATTTATAAACAAAGCTAATCACTTGTGTATTAAAATATAAGTTACTCGGTAGTTTCCTAAGAGGAGGCTTGAATAAATAACTAGATAAGTACTTAACTACTACCCCACCAAACAAATAATTTGAAGTAACCAATAACAAATAACTTCATAAATACTTTTTACGAATTTTGATTCATATACCTACATAAAAACTCCATTCAAATGTGAAACCTTTGTGACCAAAAGACATTTGGAAGAGACTGAAATTACAGCACTGATTGAAGAATTGAATTCTGATTTTGATATGACAGGTAATGAATTCGATGTCATTTATGAATTTCCACCAAAATGAATACAAGAAAATGTTTTAGAAATTGATCCTTCTGTTAACATAAAGCGATAGTTTATTAGTGTTTCATCAAAAAATAAGCATAAAAGGAACTAATATATCGGCGCAAAGGCATTTTGCATTTTGTCGGCCATGGTGGGTCACCAGTAAGTAAGTATTGTACGATAATTTATTTATGTTAAATTTATAACCCTATAAACAAAGCAAAAAAACTTGAATTTTATTGTTGACTTCCTTAACGTTGAACCTTGTGAGTAAAATATGACATATTTTTAAGAAATTTGAGATTATTTATTTATCTTTCACAAATGTAAATATACAAACTTAAGTCATACTAGTTTAGCTGTCGAAACATTAATTTTAGGTAAGTTAAGTGTAACATATGTTGTACCTAAAAAAGAAAAGGAGTGATCATTTAACAATTTAATAAGAAAAAATTGAAAAAATGTAGCTGATGTAATTTCTATAAAACTGTCAGCCCAGCAAAGGAAATAAACAAATGGAAGAAAATTAAAAATTATAGATACAACATTTTGTTTGTCATTACAACACCAATTGTAAACTAATGTAGCTTACCGTGCACGTGGGGGTGTTTTCAATTCAAATTAAATTCGAAAAAACATAAAACCAAAGAAAAATAATCTATGATCGAAAGTGCAAACTCTAAACCTGAGGGTGTATCGACTTTGGTTCGGAAATCAATATATCGATAATAGTAAGAAGTAACACTTAGGAAATTTGTGAGAACATCCCCAATTAACAAGTATTGATTTTAATTACGACAAAATAACTCCAAATGGAACACGTAGCAGACCTTACGTAAAAATACGAACCAATCTAATGTCAAACCAAACAAACCTTAGTTGGGGGCTAACGCACTCAAAACAATTCCACTGACTCTCTTATAAGTCTCACCATCACTTTTTTATTTACTACACAATTGACAATAATAGTAAAACTTCCTATTCAGAAATATGTTTTAAAAATACGTCTCATATGCCAAACCCTTGACACAAACCATGTCACAATGGTCACAATAGACAATACAAAATATGTTTTTCTATGCCATAAAGATGGTAATATTACATCGGCATTTATATAGGTATCGCAATTTAAACACAAATTGCAAACATGAAAAGTGATTCAAGATGGTGTAATAATCATAAGTTAAATAGTTATCTTTAAGAGCCAGTTATTTAATCAGTTGTTAGAGTAATAAAGTAATAAATAATAATAATAATAATAATAAAAGTTTCTCGCCAATCAAAATACCAATTTTCGTAAAAATAATAATCTAATAATAAATCATTTTCATTTTCATTTCATCTCACTACTGATTTTTTTTTATTCCTTAGAGTCTACGATACCTCGAATACTCTACATGCGGCTACACTAGACCGTCTAAACTACAACTGCAAGTGCATCAGCTCTATAACTTTGACATTTTTACAAACTACTTATTATAATAAATGTTGTATGTTTTATATTTTTCATGAATTCGAAAGGGTAAAAAACCCGCTAGACTACTTTATTGATCAAGCAACTGGCTCTTAAATTCCCAAATTTATGACTTTTTGTAAGGCAGCTTCATAAATGATATCACAGCTTTAAGAGAGTGAATAGGCAGCGAAATAGTAGTGATCTCTGAGAGAAAAGCCGACGCCACACTGCGCGCATCTTTTGTCGCCTAAAATCGGTAAAGCAAATGGGTCGACCGATCGTCCGCGCAATGTGTTTGATAAGCGCATATTGTACGGAAAGAAGTGTTGCGGCGTTCCACGACTGAAGATCCTCACAGTGTGGCGTCGGCCTAAGGGTCAACTGATGAACTAACGGGAGGTTTTATATGAAACATGCACAAATATGTATTTCGCTCCCATTTGTACTACCATTGAAAAATTTTAATTTGTTCATAAGAAAATCTGATGTATTTCTAATCATTTAAATTAAATTTTAAAAAAAAATCTATATATTTTTTTGGTTCCTAAACGTCACAGGGGGAGCAGGGTATTTAATATTCTTTGACACCTTGTGACACTTCGGAGGGTGGGGTTCAAATTTTACAAAAACCTGATGAAATTATTTACGGAAGCCGCCTAATTTTTTTACTTCTTTATTTTTTTCCACCGCTCTGTTCCCATCTTCGTCGTTGTAGCTTTGTACTCGTCTATGTATAGCCACCATTGGTAAAATACCTAAATCATGTATAACACCCCACCCAAATCAAGTTGAATAAAAATGCACCTCCAGCACAATGAACTTGTTCACATAATGTTTTCATAAACTTCTCATAAATTTTGTTGCCTTCCAATTGAAGATCTCCCTCATCCAAAAGCTCGGAAAGTATTAGGATGACATGTCTTACGCCATTTAGGCACTACTTCCTGAAGAAAAACAATACGTTTGATCCTCCAAACTGAAGTGCATACTAACAAACAGCATCAATCTGAATTCAATTTTACATAAATGCAATAATAAATAATAATTATTAATATTTTCATAACTATGGGTAAGTGTAAGTGGGAAGCTGTGTAAGTGTAGTAAGAGAATCTGCATGTAAATAGCGGTTCGATTACATGCAGATTCCCACCACCACCCAGAGCAGCAGAGAAGACTAATTAATACCCTAATTAATACGACTAATTAATAGAAGACTAATTAGCTACGAGAGCTAAAAGAATATATCAAGAAGAACATCTGCAGGAGATTCGTAGACCGAGCAACGCGCTAGAAAGTAATGGATACCAAAGGCGGCAGATACGGCACATTATAAGAGCCAAATCTAACAGCTCCGAGAAAAACACAGAAGCTGAGATCAAAGGGATTGCTTTCTTGCCTTATATCCATAATTTAACAGACAGGATTACCAAAGCGCTCAAGAAACGAAAGATTAAGACAGTGTTCAGCACAAACACTCTTAAGACCAGCGAAGGATCGGGATCCTCTTGAGACCGACGGTGTTTATAGGCTCGCCTGTCAAGATTGCGACAAAGTGTATGTGGGACACACAGCACGCACGATTTCAAAGAGGATTGATGAGCATAAAAGAGCACGCAAACTCGGTCATCCAGAAAAATCGGCATTAGCTGAACACTTTCTAGATACGGGCCACAATTTTTCATTTGAACCAAAAATCTTAGAAGAGCCCAAGAGTCACCACACACCCGGTAAATATAATAGGGATGACGGTCTTAAGTTAAGAACCTCATGGTATCCAGCGCTACAGGATCAATTAAATCGACGACTCCACACTGTCCGACATCCGACAGTAGATAAAACAGTGACATAACACTACAGAAATTCTTGACAACACCTGTCTCCGACACGGAAGCACAAGACACTACATCAAGACATACATACCCTGTTTTCAACACGGTACTGCAATCTAGTACTTAACCTAACACAAACTTGGACACACCCTGACTTCGGTATGGTATTGCAACCTGCACTTAACACACACTCATCACATCAGCTCTGATGATGGACCCCGCAATGGGATCCGAAGTGTCGGCCAGAGTGGTCACATATACACGGAAGAATATCCCAGATAACTATACACAGAAAAAAAATTGCAATTAATATTAGGTGCAGACACTTTATTTGTAACAAAAATAAAATTAACATTTTTATAAAAATATATCTCTTTCTAATTCATGTATTAAATAATTAAAATGTTTATAAATAGAAAGTAGTTTGTAAAGGTGACAATTTCTAATTCATGTATCAAATAATTAAAACGTTTATAAATAGAAAGTAGTTTGTAAAGGTGACAAAGAAATATCTCTGATGAACTTTTATGAAGTTTATGCAGTCCAGGCGCATAATGTCCGCAGACAAAGCACTCAAAAAGTTGACTTTATTTGATGTAACAACACATGTGATAGATTTACCAGAAGAGTATTGTAGACTCTAAGGAATTGGAAATAAATTTAGTGTCAAGACGCTTGTTAATTCCGGGCAGTATCAATTGTAACGCATTATCATTTTCAATAGTGTATCTTGAATCCTAATGAATTTAATTCCTTTCTTTTACTTTAGTCATTATAACTATGTATTACACTAACAATTACTCTTTTATGTTTTCAAATTTTTTCATTATTCATGTGTTTTATTAAATTATATCTCTACTCTTCTATATTTTATGTTTTAAAATGCTTCTATTATTCATGTGTTTTATTGTATTACTCGTATATCTCTACTTTTTTGTTTTATTTTTTGTCTATTTCTACACTATTCTATTTCTATAATTTACACACATATGATGTTGTATTAATATTATTTATAAATGCATTGTAGGTAATGGGCTATTTAGCCATGTATATTAAATAAATTAAATAAATAAAAAAAACTATAACAATGAAAAACCATACTTAGGCCCTGTTGTTTCAAGTTCGATCAAAGTAAGTGGTCGATCAAAGCATAGATTTTTACGAAAACGGATCGTCTGATTGGTGGAGAACATAAAAATATACACTATAAAGGAACGCTTACTTTAATCCAACTTGAAACAACCGGCCCTTAACCACGTAGGCCGCAGCAGAACTATTCTGCATTATTTTACGATAGATACGAACTTCAATGTTAAAAACCTTTGAATTGTGTGTGAAAATTTCATAATGTTTTCATTTTTATCAAAATATAAAACTTATAAGTTTATTACCCTGTTCAGTATCACATTAGTATATAGTGATACAATTCAACAAAACTAAATTAAATTGTGATAATTGCTCCACCAACTTGTATGAGTACTTACTTACCTATAATAATCTGCACCTATTCTTACTTCTCTAGGATAATTTTTTGTATTTCATAAATCATTTGAAATCTTCAAGTATTTTCGCTAAAAAACTAAATGCCCACACTGTTAAAAAAGTATTTACTGGGGCAGAATTGTTACAAAACTGGCCAGCATTAAAAAATAAAACTCAAAAAGTTATATAAAAATTATTTTTTATATTATAGAAATATACTATTTTGATGTTTGTCCAATTTTTAGTTATTATTTACAGGTTGCTTTTGATGTAAAAAACAATTATTTGTTTTATTTTGTATTACTGAAGACTGGAACAAAGATAAAAACTAATTACATACTACAAAAGAAAAAAAAACAGTTTGTTTTGTGATAGGGTCTAGGTCTAGGTATATAAAAGTATAAAAAAATATATTCACTAATATTTTTTCACACACAGGTACATTATAGAACTGTACTAGTTTTTCTCTTTTTCTGAACATTCAGTGTCATATTATATAAATAATCTACACAAATACGAAATTTGATAAGTAAAATTAATACAAAACAAAAAAAATGCAGTTCATAGCAATCCAAGATATTAACAAAATATATATTATCCCGATTCAGGCGGAAGCCACTAAATATATATGTCAAAATGACAGTTTTTAACTGAGCAAACCAGCAGTCGAAAAATACCAATAAAGTAAAAAAAATATTTGATAGCACACTATTCTTCTAGTTTACTTGTAAAATTTTCAATGTACAAAAATTTTGGAAATCTTTTTATCATTTTTATTTAAGGAAATACATACATATATAGATATATTTTTTAATAAAAGCATTATGCAAAATTCAAACCACACCAATATTATTACTATTTTCATACTAAATGGTCCAGAAAAAATTAGTTGCTTGACCATCAGAAAAAAATCTTTTTTTGTTGGTGCAATTCTTTATGTACCATACCTCTTTTATGTATACATACTCATTTCTATATTGACAAAAGGGAACAGTAACATATACTTTCTTAAAAATCCAACCAGCGGCGGTGAAATGGAGCCACAGTTAAGTTTTCAGTCTTTGTCAGCCTTTGTCACGAAACATGTAACACATTTATATTAGCAATTAAGGTTAAGTTAGGTTAGGTTTTGTATTGTGATAGACTTCTTTGATTTATAAAAGGCTAATAGAATTATATAATAATGAAGCATGATACTTGTATACAAAAATTTACCTGACAATGTTGTGAATAGAATCAATATTTTTTACAATAATCTTATGTATGCCATAATCAGAAGTACTTAAGAATTGCTTTTAAAAGATTTAATTCCAGGAAAAGCACTTCAGATCAGATGGATGCAATTGCCAGTGGCAGTACAGTACATTGCACATTATATTTCTACAGCATTGTTATTTACAGTATAACCATGTCTAGTAGACATCTTTCCATGTAAGACAATAGAATTGGTGTGTGTAAGCCGTGTGTATGATGCACATTATTTTGTCGTGTTGATGTTTACGGGTATAATTACCAACACAATGAAACAATGTGCCTTGTACGCACGGCTTGCACATACATACTGATTCGATTGTCTTTCTTAAATGGAAAGAGGTCTACACATCACTGGTTTATATTTATGACATAAAAAACTCTGAATTAGTTTCAATTTACAAGATAGTGTGGCTATCAAATTGAAAAATGGTTTTGTCTCAGTAAAAAATTAGGTAATCAGATATGTTAGATAGTTAATATTTAAACAATTTAGTATTAAAGGGCCTTGAGTTGAGTTGAGAAGGTTCTACTAATAAACAATGATTCTTATATTGTGATGAGACAAAGAATTTGATTTATTACAATAATAAAATGTATCTTGAAATAAGAATTTATACTAGACATACAGACAATTAATCATTTCAACTGTTAATATAACAATGTATTTGATTAAGAATTTCTGAGATCATGAAGATTTTTGGGTGTGCTTCAAGTAAGGATTGTCTATGTGCACAGGACTCTGCCCCCCGGATTGTTCTTGAATACCTTCTCCACCATCTCCATCGGGTCCTTCTCCTTCGCCATCGGAAGTAGGTTCTATAATAAATATAAAAATGCTCAAATTCCGTAAGTTACAAAGAAAATAATTTGAAAATTTAGGAAAAAATTTATTTAAAAGTGATTTGTATATCAAGGTTGAACATCCACATTGCGACCTTGAAACTCGAGGTATTCCGTATTAAGAGCGTGCTGATTCAAGATGAGCCTGAGACTTTGTATCTATCCAATATTGTATAAACATCCTATGGTGTGTTCAATTTGACGTATTTATTGCTGGGGTAAGACATTATAAGAGATAATATATTTATTGTCGATATGCCAACAGTTGACATAAACGGAAATTCCCAATGACAGCCGAATGATCTGCTGCATATGTCAAAATGCTTGTGTGCTGAATTTTAATTATTTTCTGTCTAGAATTTAAAAGATATATTTCTGCAACTCTTTTTAAATCATTTCATCTATTATAATAATCAAAAAATGATGTGTAATTTTGAAAAAAAGACTCATTTTCATAAATGATGTCGCGTAAGCACACTAAGACTGCGATGGTCACACTTGACTACCAAATTGTATCGAAAACTCTAATCACCCTCACATTTTAGTTACTGTTTCATTTCAGGATACCACACAATTAGCCGTTTTCTTCATAGCACATGTGCTTGGCTTAGTTTAAAAAATTTTAAGAGTATTGGGAAGACGTGTATTCCATGCATGTTTTTTTATAGTTATTTTTAAATATATTTGTGTATAGCGGTGTATATAAACAATTCTCTGTACGAATTGCTATTATGCGTTTTAAGAAATAAAATTCAACCTAAAAATTACATTTTTAACATAAGTGATCAAATAGATATACCAAAAGTGGTTAAGTTATTGATTAAACAAAAATCATGCATACCTTCTCTGTGGCTGGCAAATCTTCCGTTCTATTTGCTACTTGGAAATGATACTCAAGTTCTTCAAAGTCAAATACTTGATCTGTCGGGAGTAGGCAAGGTAGATAAGCTGGAAATGTAGGTTTACAAGCAATCACTGAAACAATAAAATGTCAAAACATTGGTTTTTATTTTATAACTCGTGTACATAATGTATATATAATAATTTTTAATAAGTTTGTGCTTTAGATCTTATGATGTATGTACATACATGGGAACATTTGATTGTCATCAGTATTGAATAGGCTGTGTGTTTCACCAGTTTTTGCTAAAAATCTAGTCAGCGCCCTCTCAATGTCTCTCTTCTGATTGGCAGCTTTTTCCCTGATGGCTTCGTACTCTGTCACGGGTTGTTTGTGAGTCTGTGAATTTTAAATTCAGATACATATATGTATACAGTTGAAGTAGTGCCCTTCTGGATCCCTTTTAATAATATCAATCATAAATCATATATGTAATATGTGCAAATCTTACAACAGCCTTCAGTTAAAAATGTAAAAATTGGTGCACATACTTATGTAAGCGCATTAGAATTTATACTTCTTTAGCGTACGTAAAAAACCACGTGCTGTATTTTTGCCATCAATGACAGTTCTCCATCAACAGATAAAAAATCTATGGAGGCAATTAAGTGAAAATAACAAATTTATACTAAATAAATTCGTGGATAAAATAAACAAAAATTACAGTGCCCGGAGCGTATGAAATTTTCATAAAACCATTTTCAAACTTGATTGGTTAAATATCACTCTGAAAACTGCCATCTTAGCTTTTGATTGGTGAGTGATGACTTCAAGATGTGATTTCGGTTGCATGCGTATTTCATTGCATCCAAAAATTTCACTCAACGCCCCCCAAATAAATATAACATTACAATAATAAATATAATATTACAAGTAATTCTATTTTTATAATGATATGAATATTAAAAAAACCAAATTGCTTATTGAATCACCATTTATTGCCACATTATTTTATTGTATAAAAAGTAAACAGCTGATTGCTTTCTGATTTACGTGTTTTGTTTTTAAAAAATATTATTTCAATTGTTATTTGTTGTAGCAGGTTCAAAATCATTATTATCATCAGTGCTAGAACCCTGGGTGATTTTTGGCCGCCTGCAGGATTTGGCGCTATCTATTTATAATTGCGGCATATCTCTCCTTTAGTTCATTATGTCTTATACAGCTAGTACCAAAAACTTTAGGGGAGTCTTCTTCATTTAATATTCAAAATTCAATGAAGACCCCCCCCCCCTTTTTTACTAAGTTTTTTCTACTAGCTAAGAGACACCTATATAATGTTTTATATCTTGACGGACGAAATTGTCATTTATGGGGATATAAATTCTAAAGATTTTTTCATTTCAAGAAGTTTTTTATCATTGTCTAATTATCCAAGAAGTATATACATGAGCACAGATCTTATGGATGTTTCACTATTGAAGACTTTATTTTTAAATAAAATAACTGTTTAATAAATTTGTTTAACACCGCTTTATTGAGTTTAAACCAACTAGTTTCAAATTACAGCTGAGTCTTCATCAGGGTTCAGTATTAACTAAACAAAAACAGAATTACAAACAATCAAGAAGCATTAAGGGAAGAAAGAAAAAGAACGTCAACTGTGGTGGGAGTTGGGTGAAAGAGGGCGGGTATAGGTGGGTG
>JADDOH010021489.1:0-15177 GCA_016648135.1 Agrypnia vestita | reverse complement strand
CGAAACGTCGGCCCGAAAGGTCGTAACAACACGGCATAATACCCCAGTAAACACAAACTTGAAGATTCTGAGTGGCCGTGAAAACCTAAGAACATTCTCATTAATAAGGTATGTATATTTACTGACCCCATTAAGAAATATCACCAGCAAGTAACGCATTCTCACTTAACGGGGCACAGGCAAAGTGTCACTGTCTTGTACCAAAAATTACCAAAACATTTACACAACATTTGACAACTATAAATCTGAAAAAACAAAAATAAAAATAAATCTTTACCTAAAAGCCTTGCATATTTTGCTAAAAAAATGAATCTCTGGCTCCACGAAAAGGGAAGAAATCATAAAGAAAACCTCTTAAAGATCAGACATAATAAGAAAATTCTGCAATAGGAATATATATATGTTTTTTATTATTATTAAGTATAATTTGTTTTGAACCGGAAAAGTAATATCTGCTATAATACAGTAAAAAACAATAAAATCAACGATAATAAAATAAAGTACCTATTTGATTACGCATTTTTATCGATTATTGCGTAGTATGAACGATAATCCTGTAACGATACGCGGAGCATTGATTTGTAAGTTCCAGTCGTAAGCAGCATAGATTGTTTCACATTCCAATATACAGGATCAGCCTGCTGATGATATGCCTGTTGGAACAGCTGCCGCTATGCTGATCAATAGCACAGACATTGATCATGGTTTTTCGAAGGATTCTCCTACATTTTTGATATAAATTGTTTTATATAAGTATATTATGCTAATTAAAATGTTACAAAAATTACGAATTAAATGTATCTTTGCAATGTAAATGTTGAATGCCAAAAAAATTAAATAGCCGAATGTAGTATTTATTTTTCTGACAAGATCCTCAGCAACAATACTAAGAATCTTATGTTGCAACAATTACGAATTAAATGTATGTTTGCAATGTAAATGTTGTATGTCAAATAAATTAAATAGCCGAATGTAGTATTTATTTTGCTGACAAGATCCTCAGCAACAATACTAAGAATCTTAGGTTATTTACAGGTTTTTCATAGGTTAATTGGCTTGGGTTACATTTTCTGGAAATACTCAAATTTAAACTAATTAGTTAATAAAAATATAATCATTATATATTATTTGATTCCTTTTCTTTCGTGGGCGCTATTTGGCTTCCGACTGAAGTCGCGCTCGTGTTTGCCCGTGAAGACGGCAGTTTTAGCCGCGGGCTAATTTGATAGTTCGAAGCCTGTGGAGCAAGTTAGAAGTGTAGCTATCACAAGGGTCTTCCGCGGCAGGACGGTGGGAATTTTTACCTGAACATCGAAGGTCCCATTATGGCTAAAAACGGATCGGATCAGACCATTGTTGCATTACAAAATCATGCCCGTGATCGTACGCAATGATCGGATTTAATATTTACACGGTTTTCAAGCGCGCGAGCATTGAGTTTGATCGTGATTAACGTCGAGTAATTTGAGCCGGGACATAAGTGGACGGTTGTTATTTTGATTGGACAGTTAGCTGATTGCGAGTTATGGACATGATGGTAATGGTTTTGGATATGTGTAGCTAAATATAAATTATCGAAGTCGGGTGTTTTTGATTTTGACAAAATGATTAATCGTCCTGAGTTTCGTAAAAGTTCGCTGCCTTAATTTAATTTTCACTGACAAGATCTTTTAAATCTAGCAGAAAGCAATCAATAATAATCGGCGGCCCTCGTAGCCCAGTGGGCATGACACTAGTTTCTCACACCGAGGGTTCCAGGTTCGATTCTCAATTAAACTATATGATTTACTCAAGCCTAGGTGTTTTGTGATGTGTTTCTTTAAGCGTCGAATAAAAAATAATATAAAACAATTTACAATAAATAGTCATCAAATCAAGAGTTTTACGTTTTTTACCGATAAAACAACCAGTTTTCGTAAAAATCTATGGATTGTGTAAACCAAGTTGATACAACAGGTCCTAATTATGTCTTTCTTTATGTCTTTAAAGAGCCTAGAATATATATTACTATAAATCAAATCTTTAACGTCAAATACGTTTGTTTGAGCTATGTATGGCTAAACAAATTGTTAATAATGATTCACTTATTACTTAAAAGCATATTACTTTGATGGGATATCATTTTTACACTATTGTACAATAATAAGAATTACCTTAATCTATCCGCGATTCTTACATCTAAATCAGCATTTTATGTTACCTTGGCCACCAATGGTTACCAATAGCATAGATAAAATAAGAGATTCCGCAATACAATGTGTGTCGACCACTTGCAAACTTGATATAGCAATATATAGTACACATTTGGAATATTTTTATGTTCTACACGAGAAAAAAAATCTACCTACTCCAAATACTATAGTTGATAAGTTAATTATCAAGAGAACATTGAATACATAATAGTTTTATATCGAAAAGGTACACTATCATGAAAAATAACCATTTTTAAAATAGATATTCATATATATTTTAACATCAACTGTGAAGATAATATTATATAATTAATATACTGACTAGACTAAACTTATTTTTTATTAGATATGTCCTGACTTGTTTGCTGCACAAAAACAGCATCAAAATATCTGTCAGGTCAAATATCAGGTGATGACATCAGCATTAACTTGTATCAAAAGCGAATGCATTTTTAATACACCATGTAGTGATAGTTTGACGTTTTACAGAAATATACAGATATAGAAATATTAGATACAGAATATGACATTTCAAGTGTAGAGAATATTTTTATTCAAAATTGAATGAAGAAGTTTTTGCAACTAGCTATGAGGCACCCTGTATGCATATGCTACGGAGACATTGAAGTACAATGGTAAAATAGAAATGTTTCAATTGATATTTTCACAGTTGAAAAGATCAAAACGTTTTAAGATAGTTAAGATAATACACATTACAGAATAAGTGTATTCTGTATTTTTTTTATTTTTTTTTATTTAAGTTGATTTTAAATATCTTTTGTCTCTAGTTTAAAATACAAGAAATCATTTGCATTCGCACGAGAAATAACTTTTGTAGCGTTGGATATAATAAAATCCAAAATCTGTGCACAGAATCTAAAATAGGTACCTAATGTAGTAGCAGATATATCATAAAAGTGAAGGAGATCTGCGGGGTAAATGAACCATCGTAAACTTAGACGAGAAATAACCCATACGAGGCACAGTCTGCATCAAAGAGCATTTTATAATAGTTCGAAGGGAAGGATTTATCAATGGAGCGGAAGTATTTCCTTCGCACTGATAAAACACCATTGCATGGGAACCAATAATAAAGATCATAAAATCATAAACATAAACAATAGAATGCGACTTTAGAGCACCCACTCCAGAAAAATTGAGGGTGGATATATCTACATATAGATGTGTTAAGCAGAGATGCTCAAAAGAATTATAACGAGATGCGCATCGGAAGCCATTACGCACTATTGAAATTTATCGATGTCTCCCCAACACTCTGGAACACGCCGTGGCCTTATTAGCGGCTAGTCATCATTATCAATGTTGTTGTTTTATTTCCAGCCAACTTTCAGTGAGTCGCGGACAGACAGACATTCGAAATTAGGATAGTTTATTTATTTATTTATTGCAATATACGTACAAAAAGCACATTTTAAATAAAAGTATAAACAATATACCAAAAGCGTGGCAACATTGTATAACTAAAAATTACATTGATTGATAATTACAGTGATATAAATTAGAAAAAAAGAGATGTGAAGTACATATATAAAATTAAACAAATATGAATAATAATTATGTAAAGTGTAATACATTCTGTAAAGTGATCACTTAAGCCAACCATAAGATAGGTCATAAGTCCTATGTACACCCAAAAGACTTCTGAACCTACTTTCCCATAAAAAAACTACAGTTTCGTCTCTATGAGACATCTATAATATACATTAATTGAATAATAATTAATTTTGTGAATACATTATAGATGAATGACGAGATGGCATTTTTTTTTATTATTATAGAGATTTTATTAACGCATCTTTATAATGTGCCAAACTAGTATCCGAGATATGTGCATAAGTGTTACCTAGCCTATGCAGCCTAGGTACAAGAGAGTTAAAATACGAGTTAGTTCTAGTGTTATCACAATAAAATAACGTAAGTCCTCGAGTAGTTCTAACAGGCGCATGAAACATAAACATAGCGATTTTTCACGTGGTTACTGCTAGTTAAGCTCCTTATTTTTTAATTTTTTTCGTATTATAAATGATCTTATTTCCACTGCATTCAGTCTGATAATCTTATTATTTAAATTTTTAGCTATTTTGTCATTTATATAGTTTCCATTCAGGTGTTATAAATTGTTTTTTTTGTATTTTCAAATTCAAGATTTTTTATCCCTAATTCGTATATTCCTGGCGCAACCGGGTTGTTACGATACTATTTAAATAATTATTTCCATTTCTTTAAAATGTCCCCGTGGCGTGAGAAAAGGTACTGTAGGTACGAGTCAGGGACATGTAATTTTATCTCACTAAGTGCAGGACTAATTTCGTAAGACCTTTTCAGCCATTTGTTGAGTCATAGACAACAAGTTGAAAAAAGTAAACAAAGAAACCGGACGAAGCGAGGAATCTGGTCTTGTGGAATGCGACCATATTACGGCGATGGCAAATTACCGCTGGGTTGCTCAACACTGGCGCAGGATACAATAGCTCCTGAAATATACGGACAGTGAAATCAAATTAGTGAACTTACACGAATAGATGAAAGTTGGATGGAACAAAACATATGTTAAATGTATAAAAATGTATGCTTGATCCGCACTATCTTTCTTATTACAATCTATTATTGTTAGCTATTAAAAATCATAATGGCGTTCTAGTGCCAACTATGATGCGTGGAAGTGAAGCCTGGAACTGGCAAAAAAGGAATGAAAGTAGACTGAATGCGGTCACTAAGGCGCTTGTGTGGAAAATCTTTGGTCGATAGAGTGAGGAATGAACAAATTAGAAGTGAATGTAATGCTGGCTGTAGTGTGGTAGACAGAATAAAGAAAGGAGTGCTGAAATGGTTTGGTCACGTAGAACGTATGCGCGAGGAAAGGATGGTTAAGAAAATATATGGGGCGAGTGTTGAAGGCAACAGGAATAGAGGGCGTCCGCGAAAGACCTGGCACGATCAAATACTACAAATATTGGAGGATGGCCCTGAACAAAATGTATGAATGTAGCCGAAGCAAAAGTGGCGTGCCACGATAGAAGAATATGGCGTTTTATCCTCTCTGTCTACCCCAGCGGGGAAACGGCATGATGGTTAGTTAGTTAGTTATTAAAAATTATCGTTCTTGGATGGGTAGATATGTTAATGTTTAATAATAATATTTCTAGAATATGTCAGATTTTATACATTTTACAGGAGATCAATCTAAACTTTGATCGTCAACGAAATAAGAGTTTTAATTTACAAGCCTGACTTTATTGTCTTAGCCTTCTACCTAACATATCTTATTTTGCATTTTGTATTTTTTTATTTTTTTATTTCGTGTAAATTTATACATATAAATGAAGGTACTTGCTTCACTAGACAAGCTCTGTTCTGAAGCAAGTATCTGTACAGATTTTTTTTAAAGTTTAAACATTAGAAAGACTACATATTATTAGAAATATACTTTTAAACATTTTACATAAGGAATAAAAGGCTCCGCACATCGAATGTTCAAGCTCCAAAGTTATAAAAACGATACTATACATTCGAAACTCCACGCAGCTTCGTGAATCTCAGTCTTCCAAAAATGGTATACTACGCATATCTCGTTTAGACGCCTCCGGTGTAACAAGATGTAACAAGGTGTAATAGAGCTGGTCTACAACACTTAAAAGGTGGATTCCTGCCTTGATTAAGAGTTGAAAATGATCAAGCAACCATTTTTTTTAAATACAGATGCGAACACGGAATACGTGTCACATCAATATTCTGACAATTTTCAAACTAAGTTGAACGCTTGTGCTATGAAAATAGGACCAACTTGCTGGTCTGGAGTGAGGTTCGAACCCGCGACCTTTGGATCACGAGGCGAAAGTCCTAACCACAAGACCAACAAGTTACTCTACAACAATCATGACTTAGTAAAATAAAGAATTACGAAGATATGTAAAAACAAAATTTTGCATTTTTTCCAATAGTTCTGACTTATTTTTGGCAAAACGTTGAACTGTCATTGCAGTAAATTAGATCGATCCAAAATAATTGATTCGTTTCAATACAAGTTAAATAAAATTATAAGACCTTGCAGAAATTTAAAATGGAACTTTTTCGAAAGGTTTTTATCATTTTATTGCACAAACTTTGCTTTTTTATTTTATATTTTTTTTATTTTTTTTTATTATTTTTTTTTATTTTTTTTTTTAGCTTACAAGCCCAAACAGCTGTAACACATAAAAATACTTAACCCGTAGAACTTAATAATAATATTTATTAAAATTTAATTTATTTTAAATTTCGCTAAAAATAAATATGGAGTTCTACAAATTAAACACAAAAACCATAAATACACAAACTTTGCAATCGAAAGTTTTTTGGTACGTTATTACTCATTTCTCAATTAAAAACCTACGACTATTTAATTTTATTAATATGATACCGGTTTAATTATATTGAAAACTAAATCACCCAATATAATAAAAACCCTAAAATAAGACTTTATTTTCTTAGTCGAGTATTCAGAGTTAAAGTAATAAATTTATTATATTCGATATAATGTTACTGTATAGTTATAGTTCAACGATTTACAAAAAATGAGTCAGAAATGTTGAAAAAAAAAGCAAATTTGTCTAATGATATTAGGTCACGGTTGCTTTTTCGAGTTATAATTAAAGCAGGAATCTACCTGTAATCAATACACATAAAATCAATAGTCAAAAAACTTACATATTACGGTTTGCCGTATTACTCTAGAATTATCCATTTATTTTTAAATATAATTTGATTTTCGTCTAATAATAAAGTAAAATAATGAATAGTTATGAATACTATAATTATTTATCCTTTATGGGCATTGGCAGTTAATAGTAGTTAGTTAATATTATGATAATAGTTTTACAAACAATGCTTGGAATGCCTTGAATGATAATAGTTTTACTAACAATACCTCATAACTCTGGCTGTATTCATCGAAGTAGACGAACTGCTTGCTGTGTTTGTCTTTAACTATGCAACGTACTCTACAGTTAATTATTCATATTTTCTGTAAGGGGTTTTTATTTCGGGTCATTTTATCATTGTAGTATCGCACTAAAACAAATCAAATACACGTGTACATTAGGGTGAAATGAGTAGAGGGTTCAAATACTTTCCTTAAATAAAGTATTCTAATAGGGGTCGAAATTGCCAAAGACGGTGAAATTGTGAAAATATTTTAACGTATCGCAATATTGAAAAATAAACTTTATAGTTATGAATGTGTTTTGAATTTTTTATTATTATTTATTAAAACCTTTAAAAATACATAATGTAAATTTATTTTTACCTTTATGAAATTTTTGTAATTCCCATGTTTGACCAGATTGTAACAATTCAATATATTTGTTATTGATTTTATATCTGTTACTTTGCGTTTTTATTTTAATAAAATATTCCTTCGAGATAGGTAACGTCTTCAAAAACAAAATACCAAAAAATTTCAAACACAAAAAAAAAATATTCAAAAAAATATTTTATTACCTACACAATTTATTATACCAGTAAATGCAAGTTAATATTACTATTAAACATTAAAATTAAAAAAAAACATTTTTCATTCCACCCTAATTTGTAGGGTATTTTTTAGAGGATTAACTTTAAAATAAAATGAAACAAATAAAAATCGTGTTGATGGTGTTGGGGATAATTTTATGAGTTGTTTGAGGTCAGTTCTGCCAATTTGACACCCGAGAGCTAATTTGTATTCAGTTTTGTTTGCTATTTCACCATGAACAGACTTACGACATAACGACGCTTCCAAATTGTGCAAATTTGTTTCGAAAATCTTATTATCGTAATCATATTTAAACATTAATGACAACAAATTATCTAGTTAATGTTATCATTACAGTAGTTAGACACATGCATGTGTTAAATGAAACGGATAGTTTCGCCTTCACCCCTGCGGTGGTAGGACGCTCTCCTTGATGACGCTGGATAAGACTTCAGCGAAACGTTGAGATTTGCTTCTCAGTGAAATATAGTTTCATTTAACACACAAATAAAATTATCTTTCCAAAAAAGTCAATACCGTGGGCATTACCATAATTTTTGTGTAATTTTAAAGTTCTATACCTCTAAAATTATTCAATTCAATTTATTAAATAATATGTATATTACAAACTAAGTGTTCAAGGCATACATATTATGAAAGTATATGTATCAAAATAACAATATCTAATTAATTAAAAATAACATAAAACAGCAAACCCCTTCAGATATATGGAATATATTAATACCCAAAGCGATATTGTTCAGCATAGCGGTAGCTCTACCAACAGGCATAACCATCAGTAGGTTGGTCCTGTATATTGGAATGTGAAACAATCTATGCTGACGATGTCTAAGGTGTTTTTTGTGTATTTTATGTAATTTTATGTCTTCGTCTTGTATTTCGCCAATTGCTGGTCTCTGAATGATTTTAAGTGTTTCGATTTTTGTAATGCTTTCAATATTTAATTGTTGTGTTATACGGTATACAGTTTCAGTTGGTGTCCGGTATTTCAGATCGTAGACCATTTTTAGTATTTTGTTTTGCTGTCGTTGGAGTCTGTTTAGGTTAGTTTTATTTCCGGTTCCCGAGGAGGGTATCAAATATCCTATTCTACTCTTGACGTATTTGCTTTCATGTGGCCCCCAAATCATCGAGCCACTCTCTAGTCTACTTTGCATATAGTCACAACCACTAGTCGCCAACAGAGTATGTGAGTACTAAAGTAAGAAGTCACATAGTCCTTGTACATCTAAAAACACGTTCCTCTGACGTGGGGTAGTGTTTCGGTATATATAGGTAAGTATAGCTGGAGTGGTGTTCGCCGGCATTTTGGGACGCGCCGGATTTTGCAGCGTCCGCGAAGCAACCCGCCCACCCTCGGAGGAGCAAGATAAACACATCGAGTTAATTCGATTTGCCGCAGCGCTTGTTTGTGTGAGGTTCCCACGATAGGTCCGAGGAAAATTCCCTCCCACGCCATATTAAGACGTCTCGCCCTGCCGTTTCAGACAAGTTTTTGCGTTTGCTATGCCTAAAATGGTCATCATTACCGCGGCGCGCGGGGAGCGGCCGCCTGCCGCGGTGAGTGCGGCGGTGTACACAACCGCGACCGCTGACCTAGGAAATGCTAGCGGATGAGCCGAGTGCGGACCGAGCCGTCATTCATCGTCTATTGTATTTTGCGCGCAGAGAAGAACGACCAACAGACGAGTACGTACGTAAGGTGTAATAATAAATATAACGAATTTAGATATTTATTTACTAAATATGGGTTTTCTGGTGAACCTCACGTGTATACGTCATTGGTTTTACAAAAAATTACGTGTGCGGTTGGGGGACCCGAACTTCGTTTCTGGACGTAATTACGTTTGCCTTTTCTTCAAATCCAAATGTTATTCGATATGTAGATCTAGATTGTTTATAATTGTATATTTTTGTTACGCAAGGAAACGTTACGTTACGTGTTACGTTACTCTATTGTCTCTCTGTAATTTATATAAATAGTAAACATTCGTATCACATTATGATGAGATAATGTAACTCACGTATGATTTAAAACAAATAACAAATAACAAATAAGTTTTAACAAAATTTCCACGCGTTCAGTATTGAGATTATTGAAGTCACCTGTCGCGCACGATGCTCGTCTACTCAAATTTCGATACTCACACACACTCGTATAATAGAAGAGATAGAGAGAGAGAGAGAGAGAGAGAGAGAGAGAGAGAGAGAGAGAGAGAGATTTATATATGAAAAACGAGTATACTTAAGTCTATACGAAGGCCCAGGAATTACAATATGTATAAGCTGGCTTAAGTGATCACTCTACACAATGCATCGTACATATGTTTGAATTCTAGGAACCTTCCGTACATTTAAATTTTGGGCCATCGTGACTTTACCAATTACGTCTTAGTTTTTTTACCCAGACATTTACGCCAGATTCG
Source organism: Agrypnia vestita (assembly GCA_016648135.1). Classification (NCBI taxonomy): domain Eukaryota; kingdom Metazoa; phylum Arthropoda; class Insecta; order Trichoptera; family Phryganeidae; genus Agrypnia; species Agrypnia vestita. The sequence continues at coordinate 5,026 of JADDOH010021489.1, read as the reverse complement.
TCTCTGTGAGACTTCTATAATTTATCTTAATTAATTAATCATCCCTCCGGGGACAAAATCTTTAGAACACACTTTCTTATAAAAATATTCCAGGTGAAATGTTTATTCGATTTTTCGGATATTTTTCTTTTCCAATTGCATACCAACGACTCCCATTTAGGAATATCTAATTAACACAGACACGTTTCTTCCATAATTGGTAAATATTGTAGGATTTTTTTATGTTCACCTTTTAGTTTTGGACTTTTTAAGAATGTCGAACGTAGAATATCACAAAAAAGTACTTACAGAGATTTTTTTTTATATATACTGTTGTAGTCATTATGAAGCCTTTTTTATACACATACACGTTTGTTTACTCGTTCCGGTAACGTTCAGACAAACGACATGTGGCGTGAACTTTTTTAATAGGTACCTTCATGTTTACCTCGAAGCCGGCATAAAGCCATGTATTCACTAGGGGACAAATTGTCCCTCAACAGCATGCGCGGCATAGAGTCTACGTGACGTTGCAACGTCGTGCACTGTTCCGCGACCTCGCGCACAACATAGCGCGGCATTTCTACGTGCCGTGGCAACGTTGCCATGCGCACGGCACCCGAGCGTACTCACCGCAACATTCCGCGGAGCGTCAGTACCACGTGGTATGTTTACAAGTGAATACGCATGCGCTGTATCTGTCAAGATGACAATGCGGGGAAACGAAATCGTTCTTGAACTCATCGAGCTGTATCGATCGAAGATCGCATAGAATTTCCGTCCTTCTTTCTCTTTGCAGTAAATAATTTCGCATTCTCCTCTTTTTTCTCCTCTTACTTTTCGATAAACTCATTAACATAAACAGATACGCGGCTATCATCATAACCTCATAGAGCGATATATTTCCGCGACGTCTGGAAAACAATAATTATTTGCAAAAAGGACCTTGTTTTTAATAATATTCAATTTACTACAGTAAAACCTCGTTAATTTGAAATTGCGACCCAAAAAAACATTTCGAATTGCGCGGAACCCCGTTTTCGCCAAATGTGATACCGCAGCTGTCATCCATAACCTTTTCGCATGACATTTCCGCGACAAGATATGCGAATCCCGGTGTGTACACGTCAATTGACCGCGTCATTGTCCCCGAAACATGAGCGTAGATGTTGATGCGACATGTCGAGCGGAATGTTTCGCGATTTGTCCCCTAGTGAATACATGGCTTAACGTGAACATGTTCAAAATTGTCGCTCGACAAATGCATCGTTAGGGCATATTGTCGAATGGAAAAAGACCCTGTTAGCTTAGTTCACGGCACACTTATATGGTATGCCGTTTTTTGTCATCCTGGCTACACAAAGAACCAGTTCGTGATTTTAACATAAAGGGGTAAGGATGTGAACAGTCAACAATGGTCTTTATGCACAGCGGAGAACGATAAATAAGAATACGCAAATGGATTATCGTTATACTAAACTGTATATTCATTCTGACTCATACAAACCCGCCGTTTAAAATTGATCTTAAATTTGAAAATAGAGCCATAAAAAATTATCATACTCATTATTGACGATAGCAGTTATAATTCTTTTTAAAATTTGTGTAGAAAAATCTTATTTTTTGATAAGAACGTTTTATTACGTTACAAATTGAGAATATTATCCACTGTAATAATAATGTTTAAGTGCAGGACATTGTCCACCATATAAATTCAGATAGGTTTTATTGAAGCTTAGTATTCATAGGGAGAAAGTATAAAAAAAGAGAAAAAAGAAGAAACAGAAAAAAGAACTATGATACTTGATACATAGACACATAAAAAATCTATTATAAATTTGGTTACCATCAGGATATAAACCGGGAAATTTCTCCTTATCGGGAACAGTGCTACCACTTACGACATTTATGATTACGAAAAATTTGAGACTTACTAGAGTAGGTACCTATGTACACGTGGGGTATAAAAGCAAAGGTGGCAATATCCAAAAAAAAATTGAATACTTTCATCGAAGATTACTAATTTAGAATGTGCCGAATTCGAGATCTTGGAAGGGTTAGATACCTACATAAAATCTCAAACTCAGTACATTCTAAATAAGTTATTCTTGGTGACTGCATTCAAAATATTTTTTTTTCTATATTGCTACCTTCGCTTTTATATACCTACCTCATATGTATTATTTTGTGTTCATGATACTTCTATTGTTATATTGGTATTGCTCCAGCTTTTAATGCTCTGGCAAGAAAAAGTTACGGGTTCGAATCCCAGCCACAGTATAATAAATACATACAGTATGTTATCTTGGCAGTGTCCTTGAAATGAATACCTACGGCCGCTTGGTACTTAAACTTGGTTAAAAACGCACCAGGGCTGCTCATTGACTGACCCTTTATGGTTTGGGGTGCCATAAACTGACCTGTATGCGTGGGAGCGTCTCAGCCTGCTTGCGTCCGTACGTTACTGCAGCCCTGCGGCGACTGAGCAGTTCGAAGTATACCGAGATTTCGAAGGGCGTCGTTTCGGCTGTTTGTATGAAGATATAATACTGTATACTTTACTATACTGTGTCCCAGCTAACCAAAGATAGATAGATTTTTTCGCTACACTCGTATCATTCTACATAATTGTTTCAAATAATTTATTTTCAACATTCAATGATAACATATTTCGGTGTCCCGTCTGTTGTTGCAGAAGGGTAGGTGTTGTTGGATGGAAGATAGTAGTAGAAGACAACAATACAAACTAAAAGTCGACAAGCTCATCCATATACGAGCAGTCGCACGCATGCATTATTCAATGGAATGATTCGTTCTCATGATATCAAAACCGCGTACATATTTACGCGATTCTCCGCCATAGACCGGAGTTAAATGAACCAGTTCTTAGGAATACTTTCCCTCGCATACAAATAAGTTTGCTTCTTTTTGTTTCATTGAAAATTGTCAGCAGTGGATTGTTATACTTTTATAAATATTTTTTAGATATGCCTACTTGTATGGTAAAAATGCATCCTTGAGTGGTCATGTCCTAAATGATTATTTAATTCATAATTCACAAGGAAGATAATATCTTCGATACAAATACTGCCAATTGCAAAGACACTTACGACGATTATAGATTAGATAAAAATTAGGTACCTACAGCTTTTATATATAATAAATAACATAATATATTATTCGCGATGGAGATTAATAAGTTTAATAATATTTTAGAATCCTTGTGACTCTTAAATTGATATCAATACTTTTTAAGTAACCTTGTTGGATTATGTAATAACTGTATAAACACAGAATTATTCTGAAGTAACGGGTAGTAATTGTAGTAATTTTTGAAGAACGTCACTGCTAATAGTGTAAGCATATACAATATCATACAAATTTAAAAAATATGTGTATAAGAAAATTATTATTCAAGTTTGCAGTCTCGAAATGGATTGGCTTGAGAATGATGAAAATAAGTTATAATTTGAAATAAAGGTGGACGAAGATTTTTGTACCGTACTATAACATTTAAATTGTCAAACAATTGATGTCAATCTATGGATTCATTATTAAGGTTTTCGGTTTTTGTATAAAAATGTAGGTATATCTATTAATGTCTTCATACATGTATGGGAAGAATTACATATTGATGATCACACACAACAAGGACGTGCTATATATGTAGCTACATTTGAAAGTTGAAAGCAGTCGAAATATAACTTTGACATGAAAATATTTACAATGAAATATCATTTTTAATTATTAACGCAAATTAATAAATTACTAACGTAATGAAATTAACGTTTGTTTACCCGATTTTCTTCATTGAATATTTTTCTCGCTCAAAATAAGTAAACGTGATTAATTATTTTCCCATATTTATTTATATACCAATCATGTATTCCCCAACACTAAAAAAAATATTTACATGTATATAATTTTACGTACTTAATTGAGATTTTCAATAACATAAAAATATAATATTTTAGTACCATTATTAAAAAAAGCAGTTTTCACGATATGTGTAGGTCCCCATTTAAAAATTACACAGTGAAAAATTATTATTTTCTATCGAAATCGTGAGATAAATAATTGAAACTAGTCTGCGGATTCCTTGTGTGTTTTATCACGTATTAATAATTAATTTAAAATACCTAAAAAGTGTACTTATTTAGCGTAGCAGTAATATGTTTGTCTAAATGATCAATTAGGTCGGTCGTTTAGACCTCAACCCAGGAGATAACTAAGTTCTTTTTTTTTTCAAATCATAAGTGCTTAGTTAAAAAAACTGTAAAAACATTAATGTAACTTATTCTATTTTCGAAAAAAAATAGTATTTGTATTACCTGTAATAATAGGCAAAAATCATGCAAGTAAAAATATTGCTTGAAAATTATAATGCTTGTACCTATTCAAATATTTATACATAGGATAATTTAATAAAACAAAATAATTTGATACCGGTCTTGTTCTATTGATTTTGGCCTCCTGAAATCATAAATTGTAAATTTTATTACCAAACTGTAGACAATAGTTTTGATATTTGAAATTAGATTTACCCTCATCATAGCTTGAAGAATATAAGCATATTGACATTGAAAAATATGTTTTCATATATTGGAAGATGTTAGTCAAGATAAATGGGTGAACAAAGCACCTCAGATCCTTTTGTGGAGCCGGAGAGAACAATCTTTACAATAAAGTATCGCATTTCACCGGCATAATATTTGATCATGTTAAAGTAGCACAATGGGACCATACGAGGCAATTATCAGCGTAAGGAGATACCCACTCCTCTTTCTTAAAATATCGATTTCAGGATTCTCAAAGTAACAAAAGCATTCAATATTAAGAAGGGACACCATTAAGCCATGTATTCACTAGGGGACAAATCGCGAAACATTCCGCTCGACATGTCGCATCAACATCTACGCTCATGTTTCGGGGACAATGACGCGGTCATTTGACGTGTACACACCGGGACTCGCATATCTTGTCGTGGAAATGTCATCCAATGAGGTTATGGATGACAGCTGCGGTATCTCATTTGGCGAAAACGGGG
>JADDOH010021488.1:0-16925 GCA_016648135.1 Agrypnia vestita | reverse complement strand
CGAACAATATAACCATTTATTTATCATTCATTATTCATTTTGCACCCCTAGGTCTAGACTATTTCATGTAAAAAATAGACATTCTGAAAAAATTGTATTCAACGTTTCAATTCAAGAAGTAAAATAACGTGTAACGTAAAAAATGTGTAACGTAAACCATTATATTTTTCTTATTTTGCGCTTTACTTTTTATGTAATATTTTTAGCAATTTTAAAATAACTCATCATGATCATTACTAACATACCTACATTAACATATATACTACATTAAATTTTTTTAAGACAGCATTGAAAATAATAAAAAAATGATTTTTTAAAAATAGTTAGCTACGTGCCGCTAGAGGGAACTAGTCTAGAGTAGAGTAAGAGTAAGAGAAGTATGTAAGGTACTATTAAAAACGTTACAAGATGAAAGGTCAGGAAAGGGTCGATCTTTGGATTTCGATGACCAGGCCTTTCTGTAGAAGAGGACGAAAGTTGTACCACTAGGACGCTGGCCACTGAATACTCTTAGCCCGCAAATTGACTGTCTTCTAAGCAAATGGGAAGCAGTTATTGACGTTAATAATTGACTGGTAATTTAACATACAATAATTTATCGAGTTAAGAGTTGCAATATTAAACTTTAAACTAACTTACTCATTTACCAGCACGCCCTTTCTTCGCGGGAGTAGGCAGAGGATGAAACGCCACCCTATCCTTCTATCCATACATCTTGAGGCTCTTAACAGGATGTTAGAGCGATTGTCTTGAAAAGTGAGCAAATTTCACCATTTATTGTCATATTTTCTCTTCAAACCAAATTATTCAATCATTTAATAAATAACCAAGCCAAAATATGTTTTAAAAATGAAGAAAATTGCTGCAATTTGTGAGCCTTTTATGACCGAATGGCCTCGTGAGATGCCCTTTTTTCAATAATATTAAAAAGTAAATAGTTATCATAAACCTATTAAAATAATTGTAAAATCTGTCAGTTTGTTTCCTTACAATTTACGTTTTAAAAAAAACTTTTTATTTTTTATGTGTTTTTTTCAGCCCTTTTTACATAGTGGACAATTTTTTTTCTTCAATAAACGAACGAATCCAGTATGTATAATGGCGGCCCCTCTAGTGATTCCTTCGAAATTCAGTGTTACCTCCGGCAGAACCTCTCGGCGCCCTGGTACTGCGGCGTACTATTTTGAAAAAAATGTACGTTTATAACACAAAGTTCAGGTGCCTATAAACATTTCAAAGGAATTTTACGCTTCTCTTCAATGAAATGTATTAATTCCCTATTCAAATTTCCCTTTGTTATCAACATAAGGTATAAGGGTTATACGTTCATATATTAGGTCCTTACATATGAAATTGGCGTTTTGCCGTACTGGCAAATTTGATCTCAAATATCTTCTCTTTGGTTAGGAATTCCTAATCCAAATTTATACAGCTATTTACTCATGTATTTGTGTTTTGAAAATTATAATTCATTTGTTTTTGCCTCAATTGTTTTTTTCTTTGCGTCACTCAGTTTACAAAATGAAAAACTTGAAATATCGCGTTATTTACGAGTACGAGTTCCACCGTGGCACCAGTGCTGCAGAAACGGCTCGAAGGATTAATGATGTGTATGGCGACGGTGCCGCAAAAGAAAACACAGTGCGTTTTTGGTTCCAACGTTTTCGTTCTGGAAATTTCGACCTGCAGAACAAGCCCCGTGGACGGCCGGAGACCAAAGTTGATAATGAAGAATTGAAGGCTATTGTGGAAGCGGATCCATCGCAAACTACATCCGAGTTAGCTGCAGGCTGCGATGTTAGTGATAAAACTGTTTTAATCCACTTGAAGCAAATTGGTAAGGTGAAAAAGCTTGAAAGGTGGGTACCTCACGAATTGAGTGAAGCAAATCAACAAACGCGCGTTGACTGCTGCGTTGCATTACTCAACCGGCACAATAATGAAGGGATTTTAAATCGAATCATTACCTGTGATGAAAAGTGGATCCTGTACGATAATCGGAAGCGCTCATCGCAATGGCTGAACCCTGCCGAACCAGCCAAACCATGCCCCAAGCGAAAATTGACTCCAAAAAAGTTACTTGTGAGCGTTTGGTGGACTAGTGCTGGTGTCGTTCACTACAGCTTTCTTAAATCTGGCCAGACGATTACGGCAGATGTCTATTGTCAGCAACTGCAAACCATGATGGAAAAGCTAGCTGCTAAACAACCGAGGCTGGTTAATCGCTCTAGGCCACTGCTGCTTCATGATAACGCTAGACCACACACTGCACAACAGACGGCTACCAAATTAGAGGAGCTTCAATTGGAATGTCTAAGACATCCACCGTACTCTCCGGACCTTGCCCCAACAGATTACCATTTTTTTCGAAATTCGGATAACTTCTTGCAAAGGAAAAAATTCAACTCCGATGGGGCAGGCCAAACCGCCTTCTTTTTGTTTTTTGATTCTATTGATTTTATTGATTCCCGTCCGAATGACTTTTTTAGTAAAGGGATCGATGAACTACCTATGAGATGGCAAAAGTGCATAGATAGCAATGGTACATACTTTGATTAAATAAATATATTATAATTAAAAAAAATCGGCTTTATGTTCCTCCCATACTAAACGCCAATTTCATATGTAAGGACCTAATATTAATACCATGTTTACCCGCTTTACGTTTATTACGACTACGTTAAGTCTGCAACACATGTTTTAACAGTTGAAAGCGATGAAACTGACGGGCCTTAAGTAGAATCCAACTCAGCTTTTATTTTGGTCGGGAATAAACCTGCAATATTGAAGTATTAACATGCACATATTTATTCAGCGGGTAATATAGTAACATCACTTTCACTAAAACTGCTGTATCGGGCTTGACACCAGAGGTCTCCATAAGGTTTTTGTAATAAAAAATAAACCGGAGTTAATGGTTATTTTTTTAACCAAAATACATATAATATGCACAGGTATGATAGATATTTCTAAGACATGTAACTGCGAGTTTTTCATACAGTTCAAAAAACTCAAAATTTCATCACTAATTACATAATTTCATAAAATTGCAAATTCAAAGACATGAACGTCAGCACTGCGCAAAACCGTAACAATTTGAGGCCAGGCAAAGCTTTTCATTCCATTCTCGTAATGTCTCGTTTACGACCATCTTATTTCCATGATAGACAGTTTTGAAAAATGCCAGGACTTTCATAATTTCAATTTCTTAATGGTTAAACTTGCGCTTTTGTGAGCTAATGATCTAATTAGCATATCTGGTGTATTTTCACAATAAAAGAAAAGCGCGTGGCACTTTATAATTTAAACGCAAACGATATTACTTTAATCTCATTTAGATTAGATATTACTTTAATCTCACCTAGATTATAAAATTAAGTGTCGTTATTTTAGGCGGCTAGATTTTCCAGAGATACACCCGAATAATAAATACTTTTAGAATTGCCACTTTGTAAAATGTTTACAATAAAATTAGGCAACATTGCCTTAACTTGACACTTAAGTTGTTTTTGTCCCTGTTCCTTGGTGGAAATTTTGTTGAAAATAACATTTTTACTTTTCCGTTTCCCATAAAAACATTTTTTTCGTTCCTCCTTATTCTGTTTGAGTTATGTTTTCTTTTTAATATATTTAAGACATGCGTTGAAACGTGTCTAAAATAAAAAATATTTCTACGTGTCGCGACCCAATAAGTACTGATAATATGTACATATTTTTATGAGAAATGTCAAAACATCTGTCAAACACCAATATCTCTGTCATAAAAGCGAGAATATTGACCTTAGTTTTATATTTGGACACTTTGGACAAAGAAATTAATAGATTTATTTGAAACAAACTGATTTCAATCAATTAAATAATATTAGTACTTATTATTTTAAAATAAGTTGTGCCTTTTCTTTCCTAAATATGAGGACACAACAAAAAAAACTACAAACCAGTCAATTTGCTTACAGCTTCTTATTCTACAAGTTTTCCGATACCTCTGCAATAAATACCACCCAGTTTTGACGTGAATAATTCGACATTCATTCATTAAACATTCAACTTTCGAACAGGAGAAGGTACTGAAATATGTTTGTAATATTTTTGTTTGACCTAACAGAAAGTAAGTATCGAAAAATGCGTCTCAAATTATTATTGATTTTGCCAAATTCTGTATTACTTGGCACAAAATTACGACCTTGGAATTTTGCTAATCGTGTAAACAACAGAATAACGAAATTCTATTTATCCAATAATATATTTATCTACAAATTTTTTTCGGATTTTTTCTGATTAAAAACAATCGACGGTTCAAAAAAGGCAAAAACTCATATTTTCAATCTCGAAATACAAAACGTAAAATTTTTAGTACTATTTAAGTATAATAAATATTAGTAAAAAATATTTTCGGTTGTGTATTATGAAATTGGACTATCGTATTAAAACTTTTTGTTAGCAGTGTATTTATTCATTTAATTCATTATATATCTTCTCTTAAAAGGAATGAAAGTAGAAGAGAAGTAGGAAGAAAGAACGAAAGAAAGCAGTAGAGATGAGATTACTTAGATGTATGTGTAGCAAATCCATTTATAATATTGTAAAAAATCAAGATGAATATAAAGCTAATGGTTTGGGCATGTTAAGCGAATGAATAAGGAATGAATGGTAAGAAAGGTATACGACGCAAACGTTAACGCATATATACCAGATATTCTAAGATAGTCCTGTTAGGAGCCTCAAAATCCTTGAGCTTGCATTATGAATGTGGACAAGGCGAGAGTTGTGTCAGGACAGAAGAGTGTGTCGCTGTATCCTCTCTGCCTATAGCCGCGAATAAACTGCGTAATGGTAGTAAGTAACTAGATTCATTATATCTGTCTATGTAAAGGTTAACAATTATATACATAACTTAATCAATCTTTTTCACACTGATTTTTTAATATTATCATTTTTCTTTATTTAAATTAAAATTGACTTATTTCTTACATCTATTTATTTCACGGTTATTATAATTAATTAAGATAAATTATAGAAGTCACACAAAGACAAAGCTATTTATAAGAAAAATAAACGTGAAAGACTTTTTATAGGAGCGCCCAGGGCTTACGACCTGTATGAGCTGGCTTAAGTGATCACTCGTACACAATTCAATATTCCCCAATTCCATTGTAAGAATATCAACACATAATATTCCAAATCTGAAAACCTAACCATATTTGAAGCGAGATTTATAGTTTGAATTGTGATTTTAAAGTGTTTATTTCATGATAATTTTTTTCTCTCGATATTTCTCTTTACATAAAGAGATAGAAGTAGCACATCATTTCAATATACAGGTAATGCGATTTAGGGTCTATTCTTTTATCAGGAGTAAGAATAATAGTTTCCCACCATCGAAATAAATGATTTTCGTAAAGATCTATGCTTTTTTCTTAATTGTTACCATAACCAAAGATCAAATAACCGATCCTTAGAGAGATGAACTATACAAGTTATAACGTGTTACCATAAAAATAATTTGTTTTCTCCAGATTATTTTTACCTTCTAAATATTGGTACGTTTCTGTATTTTAACACGAAACTCGTTTATATTGTTAATGATACAATCTGTATCCTCTCATTGAATTAAGAATAATTTATTTCAGTGAAGGATATTAAATTCGCTTGCCTTTTCCTTAGATGCGTACCTACCTATGCTTCGTCTTCTCGAGTTAATTTGATAAATGGTAAACAACGTTGATGGTGACGTTGTAAACGGACTTCTTTGTAAAACCTCAACGGTTAACCGCGTAAAAATCGTTATTTAATTATTTATTAATAAATAATTAAAAAGCAGGGGATGTGATTTTTTTATAAATATTTGTTTATTTTTAGAATATCCAAATTTTTCGAAAACAAAATACTGAATTTTATCCCCAGGGGGACATCATTAATTAAGATTTATTATAGATTTCCTATAGATACAAAGTTATTTTTTATATGGGAAAATAGGTATAGAAATCTTTTTGAGTATTCGTGAGGCTTACGTCCTGTCGTATGGCTGGTTGAAGCGATCACCTTACACAATCTAACTAAACCGTTTTAGTGCTGAGCCATTTTCTTTCATTTCTATTGGTACGATAGGAAATAATCATAGCTGCACACAAACTATGAATTTGATAAAATATAAAATTCGCGGACACTCGGCAAGTTTATATTTTTTACCCATCTAACTCGCGCGCGAAGACGCACCGGTGTGAGCAGCGCCGTCACGCTTCACGCAATTTTATAGAGGATGCAGAAGAAGCGCGATAGCGCTGCTTAGCACTTAAACGGTTAAATTGCAATTTGTTTGTCTTTTTATATAACATTTACATTTTAAACCTAAATTTAATTCGTAAATTTTATAAATAAGTAAGAAATATATAAACAATAAATATTAAACTTTTATAAAATCACGTTTACCTATTCCAACCGTTCGCCAATTCCAACGTTCACCCATTCCACACATTATATACTACCACATCTATCAAATTTTTGAAAGTCGTATATATGTTTAACTTACACGTCTTGTTTCAGCCGTTTACCTACCGCAGGGGTCTCGTAATTATATTTTCAGAAAATTTAGAAGCAATTTATTTGATCATGAAATCAAAGATCATCAAAAATCATCAAAGAAACCAGCCTCCTTTAAGATAATTCTTTTTTAACATATTTTGAACTTTTAGCGTATATATTAAACATTTATTTTATTGTAAAATTTTGGAAAATAATTGGCCTTTTATTATATTATATTAAAAAATAAAAAAATATCTTTTTTCCGTGGAGCTCCTCCTCCGTGATAGTCATGTAATTTTCCCGGCACCTGTTCGAGACAGAAAAAAATTACTATACTTATTAGGAAATTAAATATATATTATTTAACGTATTGGATTTGTAAAAAACATTTTTTATATAATTGAAAGAAATTTAAAAGAATCCCTTAAAAAAAATAACAATTGTTTTAAGCAAATGGTTTATGGAATTAAAAAAACCTTATGCATCCATTGTTGATATTTCATTTCTAAATAAGTATAAGCGTTTTTTATGTCGCGTACGTACTACTGTTCCTAATAAAATAAAATAATAAAGCATTAAATAAGTGCCAATAAAAAATAATAACCACATCATTTTTAAAAATCATCCAATTTCTGCCTAAATTTTACCCTTCAAGGGTGGTGTTAAATTAATCTGACTTAATTTGACTTATTTAAAACGATTGATAATTTAATTTCAAATTTTTAATCTTTTGGTTTCTCAACACAATACGTGGAAAGCATTTCACATTTCAGAACACCAGGGCGATAAAATAAATGGTTATTTAAATCTTCTACAGACAAAAATCAAATATTAAATCCCTTAAGTATCGGTACATTTTGTATTTCTTTTCCTTAACAATTTTCCTCTCAGAAATGTATTTTCCACGTATTTTTCATTTATGAACACAATTTGTGGCAACTCTTAATTTTAATTTTCATCTGTGACACTTTTAGATCGGATTTTGATATTTTTTGTTGCCGCTCTCGCTCTGCGAAAATATGAAATGAAAGAGTTATTTAAAAATTTATGATTTTTTTCCCTTTTGTAGATTTTCTTTTAAACTTAATCCGCACAATAATTTTAAATTCTCACGAAAAAAATATTATTTTCATTTAAAACTAATCGAAAAATTGTACTTCATATTGTGGTTACTTGAAAAATTGTACCTTACCATAAATACTTGTTTCGCCGTCTCGTGTTTCACGTTTTTCTTATATTTCTAATACGTTTTTTGGTTTATATTTTTAATAAATATCTAAATATATATTTAATAAATATTATAATTTCATTATCTGTGTGTCCGTTACGTCCGTAACTTTCTAGAATTAAAATTTTAGACAATTACAGCGTGACACGCAATCAGCGCGCAGCTCAGGTCATTGTTAATTATTATAAAGTTCCATGGTTTTTCACGGTTTTACGGCTCGCTAGATGGTAATTTAAATATTTGACAAACATGTATTCTGAAAATTCACACCCATGATTGTATCTGTAAATTATTAGAAGTAAAAATCTAATAGACACAGAATCATAAATAGTTATACGAAGATTTATTAATATCGTATAATATTTTTTCTTCTGTATGATAAATATTTTACTAATCACACTCTAATCACATCAGTATTATCTAAAGGCATACGGTGGTAAGTATACAACGTATGTTTACCATTATCCAATTGTTATGTTTTTAAAAAAATTATAGATCATTACTATTTTTAAGTATTCTAAAATAATTTGACTTAACCTACATTATGTTTTTATTTTAATTCGAAAATTTCCTGCAGGTGTGGAGTATTTGCCAAACTAATAACGCGTTTTATTGCAGCAAGGCCATTTTTAAAGATATAAACGTATTTTGTCAATTCTTATTACCATCAGAAAGTAATTGGCTGGCTAGTAGCTCCAGTGGCTTAAGTCAATGTTTCCTGATTTCATAAAAGCTCAGTGATGCATTGATGCAACATCATGTTTATATCGACAGCACCAAGTTAAACGGTGTGTGTCTTGGCTAATCACACATAAAGAATAAAGAAAATTGGTAGCAAAGTATGATATGAATCTTTGCCTCCTGAAAGAATGTTAGACGCATTAACCCACTCGGCCATAGACGGTTACCAGAGGTGTATTAATATTACGTTTTTTTCTGTACTTTTACACGTCAGTTCCTATTTACATGTAAGTATTTAATTATTTATATAAAAAAGAAAAAATTAAATAGATAAAAAATTTTAAAAAATCAAGTAGAGAAAAAAAATATTAGTAAAAAATTTTAAAAAATGCATGAAAGCAAAAAAAAAACAAAAAAATTAATATTAAAAATTTATTCGTAAAAAATGAAAAAAAAATTTACTATAAAGAAGTTACGGGCCTTACACGAAGTTATGGGGACAGATGGATGGATAAACGGATAGACGGAACGAAATTACTATAATTGGGATAAATCATTTTTTCAGTTTCTCTCAACCGAAAACCAATTTGTACATATTTTGTATATTTGTGTTTCTGTTTACTGTTTTATTTAGTTTTGAACCATTATTTGTATGTATTTATTCTATCTATACCAATATATCTATCTATGCATTATATATCTATATTCAAAATATCTCCCTTAATATGATTGATGTAGTTTTTTATGTTTTAGAAGCCGCCATTCGTAAATAATGTTGATTTACGACTCAGCCATATTTACACAACGTTTATAAACGAGCGTTCGTCATCGATGAACGATTCAACTAAAAAACACGTAGATAATATGGTTTTAAAATCTTCCCGACTGGTAATCAGTCTCAAATCTTGTAGCAGCTCCCCAGTCTCACAGAAGATATAAACCATTTTACTTTCACAAAGGCTCTTTTATCTGATCGTTTGGCCAGGACATTTTGACGCTGGAGCAGACAACGACGCTCAGTTTTTAAAGAAATGTCTTTCATTTTGTCTCGAGCAATTTATTCGGTAATATTCGTACACCAGAGAATACCTCTTACGCTTGGGTGTAGATGCTATCGAGTTATAAAATTAAACGTGCCTTTTATTAGTCAACGCTGCAACTAGTGACATTAAGTGATGAAAAGAATTCGCGGACCAGCGAATCATCAGCGGAGTGTGACAAAAGGGCTAGTGACAAAAAATGTAACTAAAATGTCGTTGTCATTTTATCATGAAATCGTAAAGTTATATTTTTCGAAAATGCCGAAGTTCCAAAGAAAATCATTGACATGACAGTATATTTATTGCGGAATATATTAAACTGCATTTAGAATAACTAAGTGTGAATCGTGAAATTAATTCCAAAAATTTTATAATTTATTTCTTTTCCATTATTGAGATTTCTAAATCAAATTATAAACATTTAAAGACATGAGTATTGATGTTCCTTCTACGAATATGTTTTCCTGTCGTCACCCCTTACGCAAAGAATAGGTTAATTAAACATGTGGGTTAAAATACTCATTCTTCTTCTTTCGTGAAATATTCTCACACATCGTCTTACGTCCTTCTCTTGTATCTTGCAGCCTAATATTCTATGCTCCCTTCGATTTTAAATGGCAGTTCTCAATTAGGAATCTGTGAAAAGTCATACAGATACATAGTGACATCTAACGAGGCGCTACACACTGCGTCGGTAATAATGTCAGCAGGGCACTCGGTCGCTAAACTTAGAGTAATCTCAACTTTTCAGTTTCGAGCTAGTCGAGGATTACTGAATACTTGGCTAAAATGCAGTTCGTAGAAGTTTGCGAAAGAACGTAAGTACCACGAAACCATCGAAATATTTACATAACTTTTTTAGAATGCTTTTTATTGTCTTTTTTAAACTCTACAACAGACCAATAGGCCCACATACTGAAGTCGTTACATCACAAAACACCCAAGCTTGATTAAATCACATAGATTTATTGTGACCCCACCGGGAATCAAACCCGGAACCGTCGGTGTGGGAAACCAATGTCATGCTCACTGGACTACGACGGCCACTTTTACATCCAACTTCATATTACATTTGTAGATTTGTATTATTCATATCTCGTATTACTCATGTTAAATATTATTAATATAGCTCATACTTATATCCGCCTGGTGAATTAATTGACTAAATCATTCTCTACCTTATATTTTATTGTATTTATTCAAAATTAGCTGTATGCATCCCAAAAATAATATATATTTCCGTATTTTTTTGTACAGAATTTTGAATGTCTACCGTCGTTAACTTTGGCTAAACGTGTCCGATAATGCGGTATGCTTCCAACAGCCACTGCGAACAGCAAGCCGCCGTTACCAGAGGAACTATTTTTTAATAATATAATAATAATAAAATTCTATAATATAAAAATATATTATCAAACCTTTGTCTCTTAATTTTTTAAATTTTTTTTTATATATATTTACATATTTATTACATTGTACATATGTCAAACTGCACAGCACTTTTTAAATTAGTTAAGTTTAAATCTGAAAGTAACTTTTCCAGTGTGCCTACAATATTCGCACATATCTACAGCGCGACATACTTAAAATACCGATGGGAGCCCGAACGTTTAAGGTATGTTCCCTTTGCATAGGCATATGTCTTCTGATACACATTCTCACTTCGGACACTTCAACAGATCTGGAGTCGGAACGAAACATAATCATCACCACACACGCAAACCTTTTCAGCGTGTGTCGAGCATTTCAATAAGTCCTTTAAAAGCTGTATTTGATAATAAAAGATACATAAAACATCATATTTCAAATACGTATTCATGCGAAATCCATTGTTAGACCAGCCACTGCGGTCAGAAATATAAAATTGTTTCCTTTATGTGTTCCACGAATGTACATTTAAATTTCGACATAAATATTCCTTTTGGGTTATTCGTCCTGTTTTGCCCAGAGCGAGCAGCTCGGTAAAATATTATCGCGTTCCTTTCGGAATGATGCGCTGTGAGCATTCAAAATTGTCGTGACGTCACATGTCAGCTGTGGTTTGGAATCCGATGAATCCCCTTCACTGTCCTCTGAATATAAATGTGAAAAAGGTCAAGCACTGCGCCCTTTTTTTGTCTCACCCCTATAAATCTGTTGTCCTGAAAATCCATGGACCTTAGGTAGTTACATTGTATTTGGTTTAGACATTTAGAGGACACTTGGGTATACGCGTGTAGTATTTCACTATCTATGTATGTTTGTGTACTATCTCACTAGGTACATCTCGCGATTGTGTAAAATTTCAGTACCTACATACTTACTTGTATATAAAAATAGTGTATTAATTCATTGTATTGCATATTTACTGCAACAAAACTAACTAATCATCACGCCGTTTCCCCGCAGGGGTAGGCAGAGAGGATTGAATTGAAGGTATATTGTAAGTAAAAAATCTAAATGTCTGTTGACAATAAATAATTCACCGTTTTATTCAAGTAATTTAAATAAAAATATGCTTTCCCACAGATTTATCAAAATTAACATAATCAAAGTAAGTAACATATTAGACCAAATTGCGTAATGTGCAACAAAATTATTTCAATTACATAAAGAAAGATAAATTTTGTGAAAACAAAGATTTTCATACAAACTAATAATGCTAAGGTGTTATTGAAAGCCGAGCATAGTAGATATACGACAAATAATAAATTATTGATAACTAGAGCACATCGCCTAGCAAACAAAAGCTTCTTAAATTACAATTAAGCTGAAATTTTAAACAATAAGATTCAAGGAAACATCTTATAGGATTGCTCCAATATCATCGTAAAATTGAAAGGAAAGTTCCATCGCAGATTCTGTAATTATTCTGCATAAAACAACTGGAAAATGTTACTTGGTGATATTTGACATTCCGGTGAAATATTCTAAGTTATTTGCATTCCAAGTGGCTACAAGTAAATTGGTTTCATAAGCAAGAATCAACAAGTTTTGGGCATCATAGAACTCTTCAATATAATCACTCGGGTACTCCTCCGATGGATTTTAAATAAAATGTAGGAAGCTATAAGCCCGCCATATTGTTGTCACATATTGAGCACGGGACACGCTGGTAGCGCGGCTAGCGCGGTGGCGCGGGCCCTATTTAAACCAAAAATCTAATTACAAACAAATCCACAGCTAATGACGTAATAATATTTCTATGGTACCAGAATACTGGTTGAAAATATTTACCCAAATCGGGACGAGTATATCTTACATCTTGCCTGTCAGTGGCTCTCGCAAACGTGGAATGACAGCCAGCAGCTCGTTGTAAAGCGAAAAGACAATTCGTACATCTGCATAGACGGAACTTACTTTACGCGTCGTAGACTCAAAATTACTGGGCGGCTGGTTTGAATATAGCGAGTGGAGCAAAATAGAACATACGGATTCGTCACGTCATAATATTTTTCATAAAACTTCCTCATTTAAAAACACGATTCATGAAACTTCCATAGCTAATTAGTGCCCGTGTTAGTATTTTCAAATTGTTTATGTTGCACCAAACTTAAAACCAATTTTTTGAGTTTGTCCAAATTTTTCAGATATTTCAGGCGTATTCTAGTGTAATGCTAATAATTCGGAATAATCTCATTACACATGGATATTCCAAAAAAAATTTCAATCATAAAAATAGTTATCTCATTAGTGATATCTGTGGTTATTTAAGAATAAAAATGTATATGGGAATGGAAAAGATTTGAATGCCGGTCACGCTAATGATTATTACAACACATATACGAAACAGGTTGTAAAATTTAAATATACAACTTCCGAAAAGTTTAATTGACTGGGTGGAAATGGTGAATGTTACATTATGTAAAGTGATCGCTTAATTAAGCCAGCCCTATGAACATCCAAAGACTTCCATACCTAATTTCCCATATTAAAAATATAATACTGTATTTCTAATAATATAATATAAGACATCTACTTTAAATTTTTTTTAAATAAATTCTCATGAAAAAAAGCGATTATCTCCTCCGACTTGCATACAATACGTGCATTGCATACAATTTATGTTTTAATAAAAATACATTAAAAAAACATGATGCATGATTTTTATTGTAAGTGCAAAATTAACTGCAATCAATCAATCGATCTCTGTGCATTCACACATCTTATTCATACATCTATACCTATAAAACTCAATGTCTGTCTGTCTGTCTGTCTGTTCTCTATTCAAATCCACACCGTTTGTCCGATTCGATTCAAATTTTGCATACTTATTCTTTAGAACTCGGTGGGTAACATAAGTACATTTACCCCCTATTATCTTACCCCTTCCTCTCCCCCTGATATGTTTTCGATGCAAATATGTACCGTTTGACCAATCGGACTCAAAATTAGAAAACTTATTCATTAGGATTTGGCGGGTAACATAGGCAACATTTCCTCCCTATTCTCACACCCCTTTCCCTCCCCCTGACATATTTTCGATGCAAATCTGTACCGTTTAACCGATCGGACTCAAAATTTGGAAACCTATTCTTAAGGACTCGGAGGGTTATATATTTGACATTTCCTCCCTATTCTTTTAACCCTTCCCCGCCCCTGATGTATGACTCGTATATTTCCAGACACCGCTAACTCCAAACCAAAGTAATTTGCATCAGGTCAAGTAATTTATACCTTATTGTGTGAGATGTTATTACCTGCACTGTTAGTTTTTCTAGAAAGTTTGTTTACATTTATAATAAACTTTCTAAAAAAAACTAACAGTGTAGGTAATGAAATCTCACACAATAACGTATAAATTACTTGACCCGCTGTTAATTTTTTTGATATGGTGTTAGCGGTGTCTGGAAATATACGACTCATATTTTCGATGCAAATCAGGACCGTTTGGGCGATCGAACTCAAAATTTGGAAATTTATTCTTAAGGACTCGGCGGGCAATATATGCGGTATTTCCCCCCTACTATTTTAACCCTTTCCGTCCGCTGTTCCGTCGATGCAAATCCGTTCCGTCGAACCGATCGGACGCAAGAATTGGAAACTTATTCTTAAGGACTCGGCGGGTAACATATGTGACATTTTCCTCCTATACTTTAGACCCTTCCCCGCCCCTGACATATTTTCGATGTAAATCTGTACCGTTTGACCGACCGGACAGAAAATTTGGAATATTATTCTTTAGGATTCGGCGAGTAACATAGGCGATATTTCCCCCTATTTTCACACCCCTTCCCCTCCCCCTAACATATTTTAGATGCAAATCTGTACAGTTTAACCGATCGGACTCAAAATTTGGAAACTTATTCTTAAGGAATCGGCGGGTAACATATGCGATATTTTCCCCCTTTCTTTGAACCCTTCCCCTCCGCTGATATATATTCGATGCAAATCTGTACCGTTTGACCGATCGGACTCACAATTTGGAAACTTATTCTTTAGGACTCGGCGAGTAACATAGGCGCCATTTTTCACCTATTCTTTTAACCCTTCCCCTCCCCTGACATATTTTCGATGCAAATCTGTACAGTTTGACCGATCGGACTCAAAATTTGAAAACTTATTCTCAAGGAATCGGCGGGTTACATATGCGGTATTTCCCCCCCCCTATTCTTTTAACCCTTCCCCTCCGCTGATATATTTTCGATGCAAATCTGAACCGTTTGCTATGTTTATATAATAATTTTAATACCGTTTGCCTGATCGGACTCAAAATTTGGAAACTTATTCTTAAGGATTCGGAGGGTAATATATGCAACATTTCCCCCCTATTATTTTAACCCTTCCCCTCCCCTGATATATTTTCAATGCAAATCTATACCGTTCAAATCAAACCCTTGTTTCCCACCACAAGTTTATTTTCAACTTAATCTTAAACCCGCGCAACGCCGGGTACGAACAGCTAGTTTATTATAAATAAATTGTTGACAAACTTCGTGATGAAAATAAAAGAAAATATTATTAGATATCATTATAATATTTAAAAAATTTAAATGTGTCGTACTTAATAACCATTGTTTCATGATTATTCGTAAAATGGATAAAAAATAACGATTGCGGCGAAAGTAAAATGAAACAACTATGCTTTAAATTCACCGATAACAGGCATGCATTGCATTGGAAATAAGTTATCGAAATTCGTTGACATTTTTCGTTGTAAGAGCATACCCAAATTAAAGAATTACGTAGAATATGCCAAAAGAGTAAATTATATGAATATGACGTATGACGTATGAGTAGAATATTTAATATGAGAGAGATTACATTATGCTAAAGTACAGTTTAATATACTAAATTTTTGTTTATTTGTGTTCTCCTTGAATTAGTACCTTTCTGAATTTTTCGTTTTAATTACCATTATTTAATTTTATTATTATTTTGAAAGAAGTATAAATAAATATTTTTTATTTATTTTATAAATAAATATAAGTATAGAGCAGATATACCTATATATAGATAGTTATATCTGCTCTATATATAGATATATAATATATATATTATTTTTTAAGGTGTTTTAACGATTGTTTATTTCTTTAATAAGTATCTTTTTTCTGGTTTGTGTATTCTGGGATATTATGCCTTTTTATAACGACCTTTCAGACTGATGTTTCGGATCCCATTGCAGGGTCCATCATCAGGGCTGATGTATATATACACCCATAATACCCCAGAAGATTATAAGTGGCCGTGAAAACCTAAGAACATTCTTAAGTATGTTTTATTTTTATTGTTACTTTGGTTTATGTGTTTTATTTTAGGTGTGTAAAAATTCTTGTAATTTATATTACATTGTGAATACCCATTAGAACGTTGAAAAAAAATATTCCTGTGTGTCTTTATAATATGTTTATTAAATAAACGAATTAGAATTGGAGGGAAGTATCATGGGTAGACTAGATATCAAATTAACTACATTATTAACTAACTAAATTAATACTATTTATTATATTTCTGTGCATTTCTGACCACCATAACAGCGTGGATTCAAAACATTGCGTAATCTAATATATATAAAAGGCAAGAGTAGTTTGTTGTTCTTGTGGTTAGGACTCTCGCCTCGTGATCCTTAGCAATTTTGAATCTCGGTCGCGGGTTTGAATCTCACTCCAGACCAGCAAATTAGTCCTTTTTCAAAGCACAAACATTTAACTAAGTTTGAAAATAGTAAGAATATTGATGTGACACATATTCCGTGTTCATATCTCTATTTTAATTTTTTTTATTAAATGTTTGCATATATTAGGTCCTTACATATGAAATTGGCGTTTTGTCGTACTGGCAAATTTGATCTCAAATATCTTCTCTTTGGTTAGGAATTCCAAATCCAAATTTATACAGCTATTTACTCATGTATTTGTGTTTTGAAAATTATAATTCATTTGTTTTTTCCTCAATTGTTTTTTTCTTTGCGTCACTCAGTTTACAAAATGAAAAACTTGAAATATCGCGTTATTTACGAGTACGAGTTCCACCGT
>JADDOH010021487.1:0-12950 GCA_016648135.1 Agrypnia vestita | reverse complement strand
TGACTAGTGCTGGTGTCGTTCACTACAGCTTTCTTAAATCTGGCCAGACGATTACGGCAGATGTCTATTGTCAGCAACTGCAAACTATGATGGAAAAGCTAGCTGCTAAACAACTGAGGCTGGTTAATCGCTCTAGGCCACTGCTGCTTCATGATAACGCTAGACCATACACTGCACAACAGTCGGCTACCAAATTAGAGGAGCTTCAATTGGAATGTCTAAGACATCCACCGTACTCTCCGGACCTTGCCCCAACAGATTACCATTTTTTTCGAAATTTGGATAACTTCTTGCAAAGGAAAAAATTCAACTCCGATGGGGCAGTCCAAACCGCCTTCAAAGATTTTATTGATTCCCTTCCGAATGGTTTTTTTAGTAAAGGGATCGATGAACTACCTATGATATGGCAAAAGTCCATAGATAGCAACGGTACATACTTTGATTAAATAAATATATTATAATAAAAAAAATCGACTTTATGTTCCTCCCATACTAAACGTGAATTTCATATGTAAGGACCTAATATAATTCCTCCCGTCTTTTACGCGTATGATCGGGAAGAAAATATTTATTAATCAGGGGCATGCGTATAACTTTATTTTATATGAAATAAATCTAAATAGATCCCCGCGCGAATACTCCGATAGTTCCATTTTAACACTGCAAAATAAAACCGCCCGGCAGAAGAATTCATAAATGAGAAATAAAGCTGAGCATGGGTTTCGCAAAATCTGTCTTAAATTTATAATCCCAACTAAATGCAATGCTCGCACCGCTCACTCCGTGCGGTGTTTCGAACACGTCTTTGCTTAAAGAGACGTGTTGCAAAACGAAGCGCATATGTATATATATAAGAAGAATAAACACCTAGTAATAATAAGAATATTATGTCCAGTTTCGAGAGCACGCCACTGTTATTTGTAAGCGCATACACTAGGGGAAAGAGAACGACAGGACTAAATTTCCCCCCTTTAATATAGAAAATGTCCCACGTCCCTATGAAGAAAGTAATGAAATAAATTTTATTTTTAGAAATAATTTAAAGGGCTGCTGAAACAGGTACAGACCTTGCCTTTTCGCTTTATGAAGATTTAATTTCGAAATGCTTTTCCGAATGCAGAGATCTGAATATTAGAAAGGGGCATTTGAAGTGCATCAGTAAATTGAGGAAACCTTCCATGTTCTTCTGCCTATTACTTTAATCCAACTTTTATCCAACACTTGACTAAATTGTTTAATACACACAAAGATAATTTCTCTATAATCTAGTTTCGAAGTTCTAGTTCCTAGTTCTAGAAAACTAGTTTCACTAATAATAATAATAATAATTCGATCATTTATATAGCGCCGTTTTTGTGAATTCTCACCTCAAAATCGCTTCACCAGGTATAATTTACAAGTTGTGTATACAACTAGTAGAAGGTAGTTTAGTTCGGTGAACATTATAATAATTACGTTGCACACCAAAGTAATTGC
The DNA here is from genome assembly GCA_016648135.1 of Agrypnia vestita. NCBI lineage: Eukaryota > Metazoa > Arthropoda > Insecta > Trichoptera > Phryganeidae > Agrypnia > Agrypnia vestita. The sequence goes on along the minus strand of JADDOH010021487.1, from coordinate 11,474 downwards.
CATATAAATCAACAATATTATTTTATTTTATGAGTGACTTATTTAGAATTTAGTAAATTGATCCATTAGATGTACATAGCCGAAAACGATACTTTATTTATTTATTTATTGATCAACGCTCGCACACAAAACATTATTCTTTAAATATCTATATATGAGAGGTACAAAAACAACGGCAGCAATATTCCACCGAGGTGTTTCTGAGATAAATAGAAAGACTTGTCATTGCTCAGGGAAATTTCGATGGAAGAAAGAGTAGCTTGTTGGTCTTGTGGTTAGGACACTCGCCTTGTGATCCAAAGGTCGCGGGTTCGAACCTCACTCCAGACTAGCAAGTTAGTCCTATTGTCATAGCACAAGCGTTTAGCTTAGTTTGAAAATAGTAAGAATATTGATGTGACACGTATTACGTGTTCGCATCTCTATTAAAAAAAATCTATGAAACCTACATCTCATTGGAAATAAGTTTTTAAAATAAATTGCAACCTCAGTCTTGCTTTTATATGCGTGTATAAATAAATATTTAACTTATAAATACGGATATTGCAGTCTTTACTATGACGTTTTAGTCTATACATAAAAAATGATGAATTTTAAAAAATAGTGTGGATAGGCCTAGGTGTTCTGCCTCGGAAAAGAAAAGCATGGAGCTCCTTCCTCTCTGGGCAACCATGATGATAGGTTAATTAAGTATGAAACATAAAAAAACGTCGGCAAAACTGAATTAATATAACTGTAGCGGTAAGTAGCTGTTTTGTTTATATAAACACAATAAAAACCTCCGCGATATTAACAAAAGGGTTCGAACTACGGACACGGCGACACCACACCAGTGGGGCCTCTGCCGTAACATCGGGCAGGCCTGTGCCGGATTAAATAATCTATTGCTTTGTTTATTATTTATATCATTTACGTGTACTTTTTCACATGTCCCCGGGGCATATCTCCGGGAATAAATAAACATTTACATCAGATCGCTCTTTCATTTCTTCGAAACACGAACATTCCCTTCATAATAATTTGTTTTTGAAACATTCAGAATAAAAAAATCAAACAATCCACATAGTGCCTAGTACGTTTCTCGGTACGGTATCAGATCGGTAGAATCGAGGATGTCCGGCGTGTCATTTCGATTTTGTATTAAAAATGGAACATTAATTCTAAAGTTATCAATCCGCTTATAAATGTTCACCTCACCAATCGGCTTATAAATTTTTACCAATATAATTTACCGATAATATTGGGTGACAACAGCCTTCTGTGAAAAGTCGGCTTGGTATTTGAAGAACATATAGGAACGTTGTGAAATTGTCTATATATAATGGTTTTAATATTAAAGAGAACAATTTTAATTACGCAATATTTAACAGATACGGAATGTTAATAGTATAATTTAATGTTAAATAATATTTGCAAAGATTCCACCCACAAAAATTCCACCTTTCATTCAATAACACATTATATAAGTAAAATATGCGCCTGTAGCGTGAGAATTTACAACATCAAATGATTACTGTCATTTTTATGTAACTACGAAAAAGTAAAAGGGTACTTATCATATTTTTTGTATTAATTCCTTCAAAGCATTTATGGAAAATGTGCAAATATATAAAGCTTTTGTGTGCCTGTATTTGATTCTAAAAATAAAAATATTTCTTAGACTATTTAGTGTCAATTCAGTGGAACTTCAAAAACATAAAAATATTTATCTTTTTGTTTGTTGTGGTGGAATCTTGTAATCGACTAGCTAGACCTCTGAAACTTTCAACATTTGCGTAAAGTGAATAACTATACATGATCAAATCATTTTCGACATGATTTGCTCACGTCATTCACATTAAATTAATAATGACGTCACTCACAAGCAAGAGCCTCAGAAACAGCTGAAGAATATGCCGTTCAAAAATTTGTTTTAAACTTCAAAACAGCTTGGATAATGCATGATGGATGATGTTAAAATTGAAGGCGTATAAAAGCATGGTTTAAATATTTATTTTATATTTATTACTTGTTAAGTAAATCCCTTAAATAAATTCCTCAAAATAATCAATACAAACAATTTTTAATACCATAATAGACGATATAACCCTTATATATCTGGCATTATCAGGTGAATCAAATATTGGAGATAATCGAATAGCGTGCATCAGAAAATGTAAGAAAGTGGACGACGCAGAAATAGTGTACCAGTACCGAAGAGAGAGAAAGGGAAGCGTATTATCCTCTCTGCCAACTCATGCGCGGAAAATACAGAATTGAAAACTTATTGACACTCCAATCGTCTTGTCTTATTACTGTATATTTTTCTTAAATTTGCAAATATTTGTATTGTTCCGACTTAGCGCAAATTGTCGCCAAGAAAATAATGAACCCAAATATTTATTCGAATAAGGATTCAACGACAAAATGACATCCAATTTTACGAAATATGATAATGGCAAAATATTCATTTTAGAAATGGGTCGACCTCGTAAAATACGTAAGAAAGTTCGGCCATCTGTACGTATTTCGATTGACTTTCTGCCAATATAAAAATACTCAACAGAATATACGCACAATATTGAAGGAACATTAATTTTACGATCAATGATTCGGAGAAATATCGAGAAACTAAGCTCAATAAGCCCAATAGCTATTAACTTCACTGATGGGGAGGTAATTGATTGGTTATATTTCGCTCCCTTAGTAAATATTAAAAAAATACTTATATACACAGACAGAATTCTCAGATTAATCGTGTAAAGGGAACAGAAATATAAAGGGAGCTAATTAATTAATTGCGTAGATGTTAAGACATAAAAAATTGTATTTGAATAATTACACCAGGTGGTCGGTCGTATTTTTGAAAATTGAAAAATATTTATAGGGATGGTATTGCTGGTTGCGTATGAGAGAGTGATCTCAATGCTTTATTTATTATCCACAGGGTCCTTACTACAACATGTAAATAATGATTGACTCCGTGTTGATGATGACGATGATATCGATGATAAAAGCCTCCTTGTTGATCCAGGGGTTGGGACTGTGTAGTTCTGCGTATGTAGTCGTCCTGCGGCGGCAGGGTAGCGAAAGGTTCGAACATGGTAGCGGCGTAGGTCTTCTTTGTGGTTCCTTTGGCCATAGTCAGTTACTCAATTCTCGACGTAGATACTGACATCCACCGACAGTGAGAAGTTCGTCGGTATAACTCCGGGAGTTACTGAGTATAGTATCGGAGACTGAATGCTGATTGAATGATAACTGGTATGGAGAGGGCAGACCTTATATACTTCTCGATTTCTTTTGTCTAGGAAATTTGCCTTTTCAGCGAATTGGTTCCTGACGAATGTTTTTCCTTGTTTCGAAGTGTCTAAACCCACTCGGAAGTGGTTGCATCAGCGTTATTTACGGGTCACCTTGTGCGACCTTGTACCTGTTTACGATGACTGCTACATATTTAAATGAAAATAAAATTCCTCTGATGCAGAGGGTGAAAAGTATGCTTTAGCTTATAGTGAACGGGCCTAAAAATGTAAAATTTAATCATACACGAGATGTAAGTAAAGCAATATGTTTACGTAAATCTAAATGAAAACGAAAACAGTTAAAAGGATAAAAATAAATTAAAACATTCCGTTTTTGGGCAAACTTCTAAAGAATATTGACATTAAATATTATGGCATAGCAAGAGCGCGCATCATTTTGATGGTATGGGTTACGCATTATAGATAGGCATATAATGAGAAAAACTAAAAAGAAATCGCAATATTGCTGGGGTTTTTTGTTGTTCCTTTTTTCTAGGTTTACACTAATTTAAAAATGCTTACCCAATGATCAAACGTGGGCATCCAAACATTTTTTCTTTCTTTAAAAATAATTGAATTCCTTATTTAAAAATGATCAAACTTGATCCATTATTCATGAAGTATCCAATAATAAAATAAAATGAATTATATTATGGTTTATCGATTTTTATAAACAGTTTTTTGGGATAAATTTGTTAAATTCAAAAACCAGTATTTAAAAAAAAGTAACTAACAGAAACCAAGTTTTTATTATACTCCCTTTCTCGTTTACTAGTGGAAACTGGTTTGGCGCTTAACCTACGCGTTGGGCTTCGGTCGAGCGACGCTACGAAAGGGATTAATAAAAAAATTCCAAAAATCCAAAATTATACTATAATCAGGTTCCGTGTCTAACAGACGCGTTGAAATATTTTCATACAATTTAATAAGTTGTATGAAAAAACCATTAAAAATTTGATAAATCCAAAAATTTATGAATTTTATTTAACGAAAATTTGATAGATCTTCTTGATCGTCGCCACGAGTCTGCTTGCAAAGTTTCAGCTTTGGATCACGGGAAAAGGGTTTAAAATGCATCCAAAGTTTTTTCGTCAAGCAACCAAGCAAGCAGACGCCACGAGTTAAAAGAAAGGAAGTAAAAATAAAAACGGTTTTTACTCTTAAAAAATCAAGGATAAACTAATTTACAAGTTTTTTTTAGTATAAGTAATTATATAAATTCCGAATACAATCGAATTTTTGGTATCTGAGTCAGCCTCAGGCAACCGTAAAAGAACAAAGAATTAAAAGTATTATTTGATGCCCTGAAAACGATAAAACCAAATAAGAGATTTTTTCTATTTGAGTCTATTTTGTAACCAGAATAAGAAGAAAGATTAAATAATAGTAATCAGTTATTTTGTAAAATAAAATAAAATCATTGTTTTGGAAATACTGGAAACCGAAAATAGTAAATTAAACTGCATTTATGTAATATGTTATGTAGAAAAAACACTGTTATGTAGAAAATATTACTTAAAAAATTACATGAGAGAGAAAATTACATGTATTTCAAATTAGAACAACAAGAAAAGTAAGTTTATTCACAAATAAATATAGTGCATGTTTTGCCCGCCGACTTTCTTAAAAATTAATATTTTTCTTCAGCGGAAACCTTATTAAAAGTTATTATGCAACGAGTAGTGGTAAAATTTATTTTATTTGCGTCACCCAGTTTTTGCTCTTCGTCGATTACTAACAGATTAGAAAGGGCTAATAAAGTCATTGACAAAAGCCCACAGACCTACTACACGCCATTATAAAAACACAACGAAATCGACAAACTTCCATCCATAGGATCGTTTGTAGCTGTTGAAGGTTTTAGTTTATTGCAGCTATAAACCGTATGTGTATAAACGTTATAATCGCTGCATCCAATCTAAATAACTAAAAATGTTTAGCTGCCTAGATAAAGGTGCATACTTCTTTAAAGAATTTCCATCTGAAATAATCATCTTTTCATTATAAATATATATTATATATTAAATAATCATCTTTTCATTATATGTATATTTACATGTAAAATTTTCGGAGCGCGCTTCGCTTCATAATGAAACTGGCTTTCCGGTACGCTCTGTCATGAACTAAATATCAAACTAAATTTCCGTAGAATTTTGCAATATTTGTTACGAAATTGACAATTTGAAACGATATAAGGCCCCTTTATAATCTTTCGTATATGTATGTACCTATTTACGCTACATTCCCAATTTCAATGTCTCGCTGTCAATCTCTACCCCACATCCCCACAAGGAATAAGGCCACGCCCTGATATGGTGACAGATTCCTTTACAGGTTATACCTCTTTGGTATGTCCTAACAAAGATATGGTGGCATCGAAACATGTCGACGTTAGAAATAATCAGTTATAATGTAGCCTACTGATTTTACTGTCTAGACATTTAAACGTAAATTTTAACATAACATCAAAAACATTTTATATGTTCTAGAATTCTTAAAAAAGAGCTTTTCAGAAATGTATAATACTTTATCTTTTACTACAATGTTTAACAATAAGTTAACTTTTAAAGTGATATAGTGAACAGATTTGACATGAACATCTAAGTGGGTAAGCACTTAACATTTCATGTTTTTCTGTATTTTCTTTATTGATTATGGATTTATTAGGTATATCATATAATATTATAATTAGTTTTAGAACACGATATAACTAAAATTGTCATTTTCATAAATAAAAATGAAAGCAAATTTTAATTTTGTCATATCAGTTTTCAAAATAAAAAAATATTTTGAATAAAATGATATCCATTTCAATCTATATAGAGTACTTTATATATATATATAGATATATAGATATATATATATATATGATATAGATATATAGATATATATATATATATATATATATATATATATATATAGAATATATATATATAATATATATTATATGTGTGCAAAATTATATGGATATACGTCTAGAAATAAAAGATTTGTTGACTTTTTGTCCGAAACAGGCCTCGATTTTCCATAGTGCGTCGTCTCGACAAACTCAATTGCGCAGCGCGGTGCTGCTTTATATGCGCGATACGCTGGTCTTTCGAACTCTCGAGAAGATTCTTTTCCTTTCTAGTGTTTAGGAAAAGGTTTCCGTCGCTACTAGGCTGTCCCAGTGTTGTCCCGAATGTTGTAGATAATCGTGTGCTGTTCTAGAGCCTTCCACGGTGTTGTTCCAAAGTGGCATATCACAAGGAATTCGGACAACGCGCAATTCCTTCCGCTTGTCATTTCGTTACGTCAATAAAACATTCGAGTAATTTTCTCTTTCTATCGGCAGCGGCCGTCCTTCCGAGCCGAAGAAACCAAAAGTGACGTGCATCCGGTAACCGCATCAATTAGTACCGACACGTGCTCGCGTAATGTAAGCAGCCGTGTCCATTACCCGGCACTATTTTTAATTCCTTCGAACGGGACTTTGAAAAAACCCAGACGCCTCTCGGTCCGGGCCCGAGTCGAAGCCGAATTCCGATATATCGGCGGTCTCCGTACTTGCTGCTCAGGGCCGGCTCGATGGATCATTTTCTGCGTCGTGCCTGCATGGCCAAGATTTTCAATACAATGTACCAACACATGAACGGGAACCCATACCCCGAACAATTAATCTATCCAGTGATAGCGGTGCGTATGGTGGACGCGACGGTGACCCGTTAACCATTATTTGGGATTTGTATCTGACAGTGTACCAGTCAACGGTACAGATACACGTCTCAAACGACTGTACCGAGTGTAACCGGTCAAAATAACGGCTTGAACGTCACTAGTGGAAGCAAATTGCATTGTGAAATTGTACGAATTTTTCCTACTCTACCATCTCCAATAGATGGTTTGCGAACTCTGAGAAATTATTATTATTAAGACATATTTGATGTTCTTTTACTCTAATATTATAACAACGTGCCGTTTTACCTATACACGATAAAATGCTGAACAGTCATTGCAATTAAGCTTATAAATCCCGGAATTATTGAAAGGATCAATGTTAGATTTTATTAAGAATTAAATATGAAGATGATCCACTATCAGTGTGGTTTATATGAAGTTTGTTAGTTTTCTCAAATTTATATTCTCTCGTATTTCGTTCAAGAATTCGTTGATAATTCAATTTTGAGGATTAACACATTATTGCAAAACATCACAATCCATACACTAGGGTTGCGAGATGACGAATTATTACATTCGTTAGCTTTTTCCACATTTCCCGTTTCTGATGAATTAATGAAGAGAAATTATTCCAAAAGAAAGTTTAAAAACAATGTATGTCTGTCACGCATTACCTACCTTCTTATTTGTCAATACATTTACTCAAAATGAATAAAAGAGCATCACAGCAATAAATATTGTCCAAATAACACAACAGCATTTGCCAAAGTTTATTTCAGGAGTACGACCCATTTATATGACATTATCATATCGTACTTGGTCGTGTATCATATTTATATAAGTCGTATGGATTTTTTAATACCTGATAATAAGTAGAAATGATCGGAATACATAAGTAGAAATGCTTCGGCTTAAAAAAATGTGGGTGACTATGAGAGTCCCAAAGCAACGAAATCATGTCATTTAAAAATTTTATTCCGCTCTGTTAACTGTATACATAAATTAAATCTGCCTCAAATAAGAAAGAGAATGTACACAAATGGAAATAAAAACACTTGTTTTTTAAGTTCTACCTTTTTAATTTTTTGAGACGCGCTTCGCCTTATGAAGGCATTATTAATGATTGATGCCCTCATAAGGCGAAACGCGTCTAAAAAAATAAAAAGGCAGAACATAAAAAACAAGTGTTTTTATTTCCATGTGTGATTATCTTCTTTTTCTTCCTTGCACTGTCCCAACTCATCGCCTAGGTAGGCTGTTGGGGTCGGCTCTTCTCATTCTCAGTCTATGTCTTCTTCAGTTCTGGGTATCGCTTTCATCCAGGCCGTTTCTCTGTAATATTTTGGAGCATTGAGTCATCCAGGAGTTCATTGGTCTTCTGGATGACTGTCGATGAAGCTCCTTCACATTGCCTGCTTCACTGTGTGGTCTGGTGGTCTCCGTCTTATGTGCCCCTCAACTGTCGCTCCTCCAGCTTACTGTTTATGTCCGTGATAGCCAGGCTACCACGAATAGGTGAACTTTTAATCTTATCTTTTAATGTTACTCCTGCCGACCATCTAAGCATTCGCATTTCTGCTGTTTCGAGTTGCCTAGAGTAGAAGTTGTACATAGTCCAGCATTCGGAGCCCTACATTATCGCGGGTCTAATAATAGTCTGGTATACCTTATGATTATGGAGTTCTCTAAACTTACCACTGTAACAATAAATAAAATAATAATAAAAGGAGAATGTACTGATAGGCATTCCTATGCAGTCCTGTGACTAATATTTTGCCTACACTTAGCGTAATTTTCTAACTTGTGTGTAGTGATTGGAGTCCTTAGAAAGTTTCAAAATTTATTTACTCATACGATGATTAGTTTTTTCGTCGTGTTAAGAGATGTTAACGGAACTTAACGGAGTGGATGGTAATGCTCGTCATTTTTGGTTAGCTGTGTTTGCAAATAAAACTGTGCCATTTGTGTGCTGAGGTAGAAATTGAGGAAAAAAAATTACCAAAGTATTGGTAAGATGTGTCTTCTTAAAATTTGTGTGCACGGTATAAATATTGTGCGCAATGTTGGAAAATGGTGAAAACAAACAAACGAGCATAGCAACAAGGAATATTGCATTGCAGTCACGGCGGAGGAGTTCCATGGAAATGAACATGACGAAACCATTTTTTTCAACATTTTTTCAATAAAATAATAGCAGTAGTTTTTAATAAAATAAAATAAGTATGTACTTTAATAAGTGGCCATAAAAAATCACCTAATTTCAGGTGATTTTTTTAATTAAAAATAAAAATAATATCCCCAATAATAATAATTTCGAATTATTATTAACCATCAGTAACCGTAACTAGAATCCAATAGCTGAACTCATTATATCATGAAAGAGTAGCTTGATGGTTTAGTGATCTCGAAACCCATTCCAGGACACCAAGTTAGTTCTATTTTCATAGCACAAGCCTATATTTAATTATACAAGCTTATTTTGAGAATAGTAAAAATATTGATGTGACATGCATTCCGTGTTCGCATTTCTATTTTATTGAAAAAAAATCTGTTTCCATTATTGAATAAAATGAAAACATTATTCCGATTTCAAAATAAATATAATATCAAATAGAACAATTTTTTTTAAACTAATTAATATAAAACTATTTTTAATAATTACTTAAAGTATAGTTGAAACCGTTGATGATTGTGAAATTCCAAAATAAAAAGTCCGCCATTGTTGACGGGTTATGGCTAGAAATCAATTATAAAAAACGTAACATCTGTATGGGTAAAAGTAATTTATGGATGATTCACAATTGTACCGGAAACAGCGACACGCGGATGCACGTCTAGCCAGCGGCAGGAGAATCGATAAAAAGTAAATTTGGGAGTGGCCCATAGGTCAACCAAAATGCCATTCACGACGCAACAACACAAAGTCGACTCCAACAAAGGCGACGCGCCACCAGCCAGCGGACGGATGTGAAGCTGCGGGCCCAGAGAACGCAGCCGCTTGGGCGTCAAAGCCTGACGACAGGGTAGGCTGCTCGATATCCGTAAATGTGCGAATCCCAAACGGAACATCGGGCGACATCATTATCGTAACTCTTGGCTCTGCAACCCCAGGTGGGTCTTGGCCTCCTCAAGAATCTTCCTCCACTCATCTCGGTGTTGTGCTAGCTCTCTCTCTCCAGTTCAGAAGCTCCAAGGCAGATATTTATTTCATTTATTTATTTATTAATCAGTGGGCTTTTACAGCATAAGAAAATTAAAAGGATTTTTATATACCTAACATAAAACACGTTTTACAGTAGGTAATTAAAAAATAATAATATAACAATATAAAATAAATGAACGATAGAGATGAAAAATATATATAAACTATGATTAGTATACAAGCAAACATTAATAATTAGTACATTGACAACTTGTCAATGTACCTTTGTCTCACTCTAATTTTCAAATTGAATTAAATACAATAAAACAAATCGCATTTAATAATGGATACAATACAGAATTAATTGATAAAATTTAAAAAAATAAATTAAAGAATAATTTAACTAACCAATTTTTATACAATTCACAGAAATATTAATAATAATAACTATTATTGGCGAAGACTTTTATATATTCATAGATTTTCCAATCAAATTTCAAAATATCCACCAAAAAATATTAGACCTGCATTTTATACAAATATTAATATAGGGAAACTACTCATAAATGCAAAAGATAAAGATAATATAATTAACACTTCAGGTGTTTATAAATTGTCGTGTAAAGATTGTATAGCGTTTTATATTGGAAAAACCGGTCGAAATTTAAATGTAAGAGTTAAAGAACATTTAAGATGTCTATAATCATAGTTTTTCTGAATTTACAAATCATTTATTAGAATATGATCACGGTTTTGATAAAAATTTAGGACTTTCTATTTCACACATAAATAATTTTGGTTTGAAATTTAATAATTTAGAATCATTAGAAATTAGTAAAGCATGTAATGGTAAACAAAATATTATTAATAATCAATTAAATTTGACTACTAGCCCAATTCTAAATCTTTTTCTAATAATTGCGAGTAATCAAGAACTTCAGTAATAATATATTTTTTAAATAATTTAGAAAAACAAGGAACTAAAACATTTAATTCGATTTTTTTTGACAGTTATAGAACACCCTGATAATGGAATGGTAATTTCTGAAACATGTTGGTGTAAATACTCAAATAAAAGTAGATATATACAAACAAAATAATCTTTTTTTTTATAATTAGGACTCTTTAAATTATCATAATTTATGCTTTCTATTGGGATACGCATTTTAAAATGTAAAATGTATAACCATTATTATTTTGAACCCGATAGAATGTGCTTTTCCATGTTCCGAGAAATAGAACATCCCCCCATACACAAAATACATTTTTATAACGCGGATGCAAAGCTTTCAATAATAATTGTATCGACGATATCGACCTCTTCTACATGTACTAAATCGACTTTGACCAATCACTCACTATATCTAATCTTCTCTTCCTCCACCTCTCCT
>JADDOH010021486.1:0-12036 GCA_016648135.1 Agrypnia vestita | reverse complement strand
ACAACACGCGGTAAGCAAGCAAGCACAGTGTGATTACCAGTGATACCGCCGGATAATAGGAAAAATACCGGGCGAGTAGCTTCCACGAGCGAACATTGAACAGAGTTTACTAGAAGTGATCAAAGCAGTAGAGACTGCGTTAATCGGTGCGAATTAAGTAACAGTTCAACAACAAGTATGTAAAATTTTCGGAAGACATTACTACGATACAACAATTTAACTCGTGTTCAGTGAATGTCTTTGGTAATAAATAAAAATTAATTAATTTTCAGTGTTTACATTTGCCTCCCAAAGCCACGTCCTGTGACAATATTCTGAAATGAAAAAAGTTTGAATATGCGAACTTGTGCAAGACAGACGTTTCTTGTCAAAACTGTTGAGTATTTTAATGTTGCGTCAACCTAAGTTAAGGATACATACCGGTTATTTAATTGACCGCTCGTCAATATGTATGCAAATGTGTATCAAAAAGGACCGGTAGCCGATAATGACCTAGCACAAATTTGAATGAGATTTTTCGCTAGGTTTTAATGATTGAATTGGGATTAAGAGTATGTGTTTTAGAGAAATAATTTAATGTTTGAATGTTTCGAAATTATCGTGACTAAGTTCGTTGTAATATACTTTTTTTTAAATACAAAGTTGTTTACTTCGCACTATAAGACTTTAATTAAAATTTTTTAATTAAAACGTTTTCTTTGCTTACTGCACCATCTTCAGTAATAAATTAACTAAATTAAGACTAATGACTACTTGGGAATGGAGTTGTGTTGGGAGGGGTAGGTTTGCGGGGCGGGGCCAATATGGATAAGAGGGGGGATGCAATATAGGGTGCTTGAATGTTGAGTGTATTACTATTATTACAATTAATTTATAAATTTTCTAAAATGTCTAACTTCCTTCCTTTTCTGCATATATGTAGAGGTACTCCGTGTTGACTTCATGTTCATGTGGCTGTTCCATCTACTTAAGGGTCCAATATTGTCTTCAATGTAAGTCTTCTTAAGTATCCCTGGGTCGACGTTCTCTTCATCGGGACATTTTTCCGTTGTGGGATCGAAGTATTGACAAGTTGGGGCGCTAATAGTGCCAGACCAACCAGCTACATTAACGCATTTTGGCAAATGTGATTCTTTATCAAACTTAAAACTAAAAACATTTACATGTGTTCCGAGGATCAATTTCTCGCAGGTATCCCGGGAGTTCAACTTCCAGCATGGTCCAGTGCCGTTTAACGGGGCGAACATTTTTCTAGTAACTAGAAAGGTTTTATCGTTTCCTTCGGTGAGTCCGGATGCAGCTCCCGGTAACATAAATATGGACTGCTCTTCATATTCGGAACATAATTTATTTACATTGTAACATAGGTCAGGAGCGCACTAAGCTAGTGCTGAGGCGACATCGTACACCACAACTTCATCACTTTTGCACGGCCCCTGTTGGTAGTACTCGTAATACTCAGATTCCTCTTGTAAAAGTAAATAAAAATGATCAATGATCATGGCCGTCGGGATAACCTCTCAAACCTATATAATGGGAAGCATTGAAATTAAATGATGGAACTTTGAATTTTCGGATTCCTGCGACTTTCTCCGACCTTGCATTCAGAATATGTTGGCAGGCCAGTTGCCTTATCACTTTGTTGTCATCTGCAAGCTGGCTATAAGAACATTTTCTGGATGACCAAAATATTCCTTTCTTTGTATAACTGGATCAATCACTTTCTTTAAACTATCGTTTAAATAGCGACTACAATTAATTGTAAACCACAAAGCACACACGAAGGATTGCATTTGATTTGAAACCACGATCGTCCATAAACTTTCATCACAAAATTGGCTAATATAAGAAGATTCTCTTCCGGATCAGTCTTTGTGACATATAATCGTAAGATCCTGTTCGCAGTCGTTAGCCACGTGGAATGGTTCAGTGAACCAGGTTCTCTATTTGCCAGGTCAGAAGGGAAAATACCAGTACCAATGGCAGTCATTATGTCAAGTAGATATGTTTGATCGGTGCTTAGATCTTTAGTAATAACAGGAAGCGGCAAATTTCACAACTGGCTTTTTTTCACATTGTTGCAGTTCAGATCCTATTGGCCCTGAAAAACATTGAAGTCCTGTAGTTTGACCATCCAAATGTAAAAAAAGGTGTCGTAGTGGTAATTCATTCGAATGAAGGGTACAGATAAACCATTGTAACGGTTTATTTATCTCTTCCTCTAACAGTCTAATGACACCGCCTTTAGATCCAGTATTTACTACCGTACCCTACCGTACCATCACAGCCCACTACAGATAACGCACTCAAGTCAACCGATTTATTATTTAAATATTTTATAATACTCTCTTTGATTGCCCTAGCTGTTCCTGTCTGGTCCGTGATATGACCAAAGAAAATACTACCTGGTTCTAACACAATGACGTAATGATCTTCTATTTGCCGTTTTCTATAACATTTATCTCCTTTCTTGACTGTTACCAACGTTTTGTCTTTTCTACTATCAAAGTAAAGACCAGGCATTGGTTGATTGCGGCTCAAGTCTTGTAAAGCAGATCTTTTCTTTGCTCTTTCCCGTCGAACCTTCGAATGAGCTATCACACTACTTTGGTCACTTGGCGTAATAATGCCAACGTCTTTCAGGACAGCAGAAGCTATAATAGCGGCAGACCTATCAGAAACTCTAGTACGATCGCAGGCAAGAGCTAAAGATGGGAGATTTATACGCATTTGTTTAGGAGGCGGCTCAGCAACATCTTGTTCTGTTCTTGGTTAGGTGAAGGCGCCGGTAAAGGTGAATTATCAGAAAAACTGCTGCTGCTGCCAGTGTTGCTGCTACTAATTGTTTCATCAGCTTCATAATGAGAACAAGAAGGTTTTTCATAATTTTGTTGCTGCTTCAAACGAGATGACTCAATTTCTTTTCGTTCTTGTTTTTTCTGTATTTTTTTTTTGTTGAGGTTACAACAATGCCTCCGATAATCATTTTTCTCGTAGTCCTCTGATCTATTAAGAAATTAATTTCCTCTTTCGGTATACGACTGCTTTTTTCACACGTACAATCGACAACTATTACACATTTGCAGCTACTAATGTTGAATAATTTTTTGGAATCTTCTTTGAATTTGTTAATCTTTTCTTTATAATTTTTACTGCTTTGACGTCCTTTGAACGGTTTCATTAACTTTCTATATTTTTCATGGTAAGCTCTTATAATTTGCAATGCTCTATTTAAACTAACTGTTGGAAGCGAGGATTTATGCCATATTTCTAAGACACGAGTCGCAACTCTTTCTGAGATTTCTTGAACAGTTGGTTCTTTAGATGATTTTTCTGGCTTCAACTCATGCTTGATCAAAAGATAGTATTTCATAACATCAAAGTAAGTCGGTAATTGAGAAGAAGATAATATTTCGGGGTCGCCAAACATGGGACATTTTATCATTTGACGAGTCGCAACTTGAGAGTCATTTTAACTGTAAACAACAAAAATGGAACCTAATAAAATTCATGAAATTCTTACTAAAAACAATGAATTGAATAAATACCATCATAATTACTTATTTTACTTACCAAATATTTTAAAACGATGTTCTTAAATCACAAGGTCACTAACAATAAAACAAACTCTACTTTCCCCCGAGAACGCTTACTGACTGAAGATTGACTCAATAACTGTCACATTTGACAGTTGTTTAATAATTTGGTGCGTTCAAAAACAAAAGAATAACTATTTCTACGATTTATGTAAAGTTTAGCATTTGGTTTTGCAGTAACGAACATTGATAAGTTTTGTCCTAACGGGGGCACCTTTAAATGTAAACCTAGACAAAAAATATTATCGCATTTGCTTATTGTGCCTATCACGCAGTTTTTTGTGGGTATGCCATAGTAAAAAATAAAAAAATAAAAATTCACTCCACCCCAATGACCAATAGGTCATGGTTGCTTGAATATTTTCGACTCACAACATAGGCAGGAATCTACCGGACAAGTTTCTGCTGCTAGATCTGGCACACACTGTAAATAAGTTTATCTTTCATGATAGTTATCCTAGTAGTAAAGAGTTCTCAGTACGCGGGTATTCTCGAAAACCCTGGCAGTACGCAGAACAAATCCTAACATTCTCAAAGCATTACCAATGATCGTCTCTATGTGATCGTGAAATGTTTTGTTGCTTACAAATCTAACACCTAGATCTTTAACATTCGATGTTCTTGTCAGATTTTGGTCGTTCATTTTGTAGCGAAAAAATAGAGTTTTTTGGGCCCTAGTAAAGGATGTAACCGAACACTTGGAATCATTAAACAAAAGTTTATTTCGTCTTCCCCATTCACATATATTTGATATATCTGCTTGGAGAAGATGAAAATCGTCCAAAGTTTGACACCTTTAAGAAAAGCTTTAAGTCATCCGCAAATAACAGAGTTTAAAATTACATTTTTTATATTATTGATAAAAATCTAAAACAATAATGGACCTAGGTTAGATCCTTGTGGGACACCTGAGAAGATAAAGAAGCACTCTGACGCGAATAGGCCGTAGGAAACGTATTGGTTCCTATTTTGGGGGTTGATCGCCATTAATTTTATACCGTAATATAATCGCATACCATCCGAGAAACCAATCTCATACAACCTTTTCAATAAGACATCATGGTTGACTATATCAAAGGCTTTGGCGAAGTCATTATATGGACCTGATGTCTTGCGTCCAGAGCTTCCGTGACGTAATTTGTGAAGACCATCAGATTTATCTCAACCGAGCGGCCTTTCCTGAATCCATGTTGTCGTTTGATGCATCAACCATTGATTTAAATTCAACTACAACAGTGAATACAATAAGTAATGTTCTGCAAAAAGTACCAGTTCAAGAAGACCCATTCAGCTTCAACAAATGATGTTCAGAATGAATTGTCCACTCAAGCAAAATCATCTGACAATTTATGCCTCGTAACTATATTTCTGTTAGCTCTACTTCACAAATTATTATTATTACAACCGCCGAGGCCATATATCAGTTAATAAAATTGTAGTCTGGCCAAAGAAAAAAGTAGTAATACTATGCGTAAAGGAGAGTGAGTATCTTCTGGCAAGTTCTATAATGGCAGTTAACGAAGCAGAAATGGAAAACAAGGAAGAGAAAAACAACTTAGAAAAGATAGAATGAATAAAAAAGCTGGCAGTTTAAACAAAAAAAAGCTCGTAAAAATACAGCATAATATCCCAGAAGATACAAACCAAAAGATTCTGAGCAGCCGTGAAAACCGAAACATCAAGATATTCGTAAAATGAAGAATTAGAAAGATGGCCAAAAGAAGGAGACTACGCATTAGTAAAATTCAAAAGTACTAAAAATATTGTACCCTGTTGCGTCGAAAGACAATGATAATGGCTATGAAATAACTTATCTCAGGAAAGAATGAAGAGTACCTAATACGTTTGTTAAGCCACAAATATTTAATCTGGAATCTGTTGCAGAAAATAGTATTAAAATGATAATGTCATTACCCGCTTCCACAAAGGGACTAAATTTCTTTCTAAAAATGTTCTCAGATTTTCACGGCCATTCAGAATCTACTGCGTGTAGTTTTTTGAGATATTCTGCCATGTATATCTGACCTCTCTGGCCGACGTTTCGGATTTCATTGCAGGTTCTATCACCAGCCCTAATGTAGGACCCTGCAATGAGATCCGTAATGTCGGCCAGAGAGGTCAGATACACATGGCCCCAGAAAACTGCAAGCAGAAAATTCTTTCTTATCTTTCCAAATTGATCTGTCCGGGTATTGTGTGGTATTAAAAGTTACCTCATTCTTTAGCTATTGGCACGACAAGATCATAATTATAATAAAATTCATAATTTTCCTATTGTTACTTACCTATCTTGTTTTATTTTTATTCTTAATATTAAGAAACCTTTTAAAAACTGAAGTGGCCAGAACTGGCACAATGACATGGCCAAAACTAGACAAAAAGTGGACAGAACTAGCACATTTGGACACATTTCAAGTTTTATGTTTTTATTTTAAATTATATAAAATTTTATATTTTTTTTTCTACATTTATAAAAGAGTAATTTATGTGCTATATGGGGAAATTTCAAAAAAATATTTCTGACTATTCTTGAGTTCGTAGTGATGCACAGTTGGCAAAAAATATCTTAAAGTGGCCAAAGCTGGCCCCCCAACCCTACCTATTATCCTGTTAGGCCCGGTTGTTTCAAGTTCGATCAAAGTAAGCGGTCGATTCAAGCATAGATTTTTACGAAAACGGATCGTCTGATTGGTGGAGAACGTAAAAATCTATGCTTTAAAAGAACGCTTACTTTAATCCAACTTGAAACAACCGGCCCTTAGTGTCTCTAATAAATGTAAAAAAAAAATTTAAATTTACATGTGGGGTTAGTTTTAAGAATAAGAAAATTAGCATCTAAAAGAAAATCATTGACTTCGTTAAAATAGTCCATTTTATCCAGAATCACGATGCTGTTGCCTTTATCCGATCTTGTCAGAATTTAGAGTGTTTCTAATGTTATTCACAATGGTTCACGTACGACACTTTTTGATTCACATGTGTTCATTTTTTTCAACAGTCTGCACACTTAAATTTAATTGGTTTTTCGTTCTTCAGAGCAGCACCTGTATCCACAGCTAATTGTATTAACACTTTTTCACTATTATTTTTAATATTATATGTTTCGTAATCGCCGCCCGCGGTGCCAAGATTTGATTGGTTGGGCTGGCGCCCGATGTGTTCTGCGCCAATCGCTAGCCAGGATTCAAATTTTTAAAAATCTGCGCAGTGACAGTTGAAATGCGTATCAGGTATCGTTTTTCGATGAGAACCGACATTCCTCTTCATGTGTGTTCAACATCAGTTCAATCTAGCCTTCCGGAAGAGACACACCAACTGTTCCGAATTCGACGAAGCCAGGAGAATCTCGATTGAAGCGGCACCCGATATACCAGGAAACCGCAAGTACAATTTGTCCACTGTGTCGTAGTTAGCTTTGGCCCAGTGTATCTCGGGTGTCATTTACTGTCAATCATTAATCGGCGGCGATTGGAAAGGAAAATCTTTCTTTCTAATATCCGACCCGCGTGCGATGGTGGCGAGACGTCTTTCATCATACATTATATTTAAGGCCGTTGTTTAAAAACTTAATTTCTTTGAGTGTAAATTTATGTTTTGAAAGGTTTGTAACACGTTCATTGAATTTTTGGGGGTTATTTTGTTGGATAAGATTAGCATGATTAAAATTAGTATTCATGTTCTGTTTCAAACGAATTAAATTTGTATTTTTTTTTATGCAGTTAACAGTTCTTTTTAAAAGCTTCGATACTTGAGATATGTCTCACTTTATCATAGAGCAGGTCCCATTCTACGATGCGAAATATGCACTGATTCGGTATGTAATAATTTTAAATGCATTTTAATATTATTCCGAATTATGAAAAAAGTTTTGATTTCTTCCTTTTTTTTTTTTTTTTTAAATTTAATGGCTTGTCACCCAGTAAAAGGATGTTATTGCCAAAAACTAGTCAATAGGTCATCGACATAAACATTACAGCTCAATGCAATTACTCTCTAAAAATCGTAGTAACACTTTCAATACTTCCCGTCGGCAGTCTGTAAGCAAGAGCTGGATATTTGTAGGGAAAGGGACATTAAGATCTGCAAGATCCTGGAGTAGGGACTGAGTACCGACATTTAAAATGCAATTGAAAAACAAGTGGTTCAAATCCTCCTCCTCTTGTCCACACTCACAGATTGAGGAGTTAAGAACATGAATTTTTGCAAGGTGTAAGCGGATAGAGCAATGACCCAGACGCATTCGGCAAACCATTGAAGTCTCCCTCTTGCTCAATCTGATCCTGTGAAACCAGGCTCGAGATGGGATAAGTGGCTGAATAGCGGCGTAGTGTCGACCTTTTGACATTTTAGTGAGGTCCCAATGAGACTGCCACTGAAGTGCGGCATCGTTTCTTGTAATATTGAAAAGATCGCTCACTGGAATAGTGGAAAATGTGGCATCCCCCTGTGAGATTGCATTTTTAGCCAGCGAGTCTACCATTTCATTACCAGGGATGCCTACATGACTCGAATCCAAGCCAAAACAATTTCAAATTTATCCAAGGAAAGGTCGTGAATTATACTCCGAATTTCCATGCAGATCTGATCATCAGGGTGCCGAAAGGGGCTGGATTTAATTTTGAGCAGAGAACTTAAGGAATCTGAAAGAATAAGGCACTTCTTTGATTGTTTTGGTTTACATGATTTTAGCGCTTCTCGGATTGCCAAGCACTCAGCAGTAAAAATGGATGTCTCTTTAGGGAGTTGAAATATACCTTGGATACCATCATTTGGACAATAAAACGCAGCACCCGTACAGCCGGTTGCCTGGAGTTTGGATCCGTCAGTGAAAATTTGAGTCCAGCCATACCATTCTTTATTTATTATTTCAGAAAATATTCTCTTAGGGTTAGGAGTGAATTTGTCAATTCCCAAGGAAATGACTTTAGGGGAAAAAATGTGATTAGAAAAAGGAAATTTGTAGATAGGGAGAACAGGGTTTGATTGAACTCGAGGGATGAAACTCCCCAATCTGGAGAAGCTCCGAGTCAAAAGAGGAGGAGTTTTGCCTTTCCAATATGCACTTGACTTTGTGAGATCAAGGAGGGATTGAGAAATAGCAAGAATAGGGTGGTTGGGGACCCTGAAACACTTTATAGTAAAATTGTCAGCTAAATATTGCCTTCTGATTGCGAGAGGGGGCTCCAATGTTTCCACCTGCAATGCATTAATCGGAGATGATCTCATGGCTCCAATAATCAACCTCAAGCATTTTGACTGAATTTTGTCTAGTTTTATTCCTAAATATTTCGGAAGAGGATCAAGCAAAAAACTAGCATAATCTATATGGTTCCGGATAAAGGCATTATACATGAGTTTCAGAGTTAAAGGATGAGATCCCCACCATACACCTGATGTCGCACGGAGGAGGTTCAATTTCGTTTCGCACTTAGAGACCATGGAGTTTACTTGGGAGGCCCAATTTAATTTTCTATTGAAGATAATGCCTAAAAATTTTATTTCATTGGCGAGTGGGATACTGAAGCCATCAAATGTGACACACGTCTGGGAAATACGATGTTTTCTTGAGAAAACTATGGCCTGACTTTTTGAGGGGGCCATTTCGAGTCCATTGGAGATAAGCCAGGAGTTGAGCCCCGAGAGAGCTCTAGCAAGCTTCTTTAAAGCAACATGTATATCCTTATCAGAGCAGTAAATTGCTATGTCATCCGCGTATTGGAGTATGGAGCATATCTCTCGAATGGACTCTTCAAGGTCAGCAGTAAATAAACTATACAGGAGGGGGCTGAGGACCGAACCTTGCGGGAGTCCCTTCCAAAGATTTCTGATTAATTTATGAGACGGACCATCTATTAAGATCGTCCTTTCACATAAAATATTAAAGACTAGTTGTACTAATTTTAATGGAAGACCCAGTTTTATAAGCTTATATTTTAATAAGATAGGGCTCACATTGTCATACGCACCACGAATGTCAATAAAGGCTGCTGCAGTACACTTACCGAGAGAAAGAGATATTCTAATATCTGAGGTAAGAATACTCAGGTTGTCAAAAACAGATTTCTTTTTGCGAAAACCAAATTGAGAGGACGAAAGGAGTTCATTATGTTCTGCATACCAATCAATACGGTTTTTAATCATATGTTCAACCACCTTCAGCATGCAAGAAGATAGGGCTATTGGGCGGTAAGAGCATCCAAAATCTGGGTCTTTATTTGGTTTTAGGATTGGGAGAACCAATTGGGCTTTCCATTCCTCAGGAATTTGTCCAGTTTCAAATATTTTATTAATGACAAATAAGTAATAATTTAAAGTGGAGGTGGGAAAATGTTGAATCATGATATAGGATATTTTATCCAGCCCGGGCGAGGAATTTTTAAGGTTTTGAAGAGGATAGGTTAATTCTTGAATAGCAAAAGGAGCATCCAACCAAGACGTGGGACTTGAAAAATGAGTTAAAGATGGAGATTCACTGATATGAGGCACATGTGGAGGTGCCAGATTGTCAGCAAACACTCCTAGCCATAGATTGTTGGAAGACCGTTTAACGGAAGGAATAAAAGATGAGCGATACTTACGGATCATTGTCCATACAGTAGAAATAGGAGTAGTGGGGGATATAGAAGTACAAAACTGTTGCCAACCCTTTCTTTTTTTCTTTCTTAAAAATTTTTTGGTTTGAGCCTGAGTTTTTTTGACAACTAAGTAATTAGCCATACTCATATCTTTTTTGTAGGTAGACATAGCAGTTTTACGCCTTCTTACGGCCTGGGTACATTCTTCATCCCACCAGGGGGGAGAGGCGGGGAATTTTGGGTTAGGATTTCTTCCTTAATCCACTGATTTTGTGCACTTTTTAAAACTTTTAAGGCTGTTTTGCTCTTATTATTTTTGATTTTGACACTAACATTATAGGTACAATATTATTTTTTAAGCATTTTTGATTAAAATATATGTTAAGAGATTCTGTATTTAATGTGTAGTTCTTTATACATTTTTGCCGTACTAGCCTCTTTAAGGGGTTACGTGTAGTCAGAGACCCAAAAAAATAGACATTTTCAAAATTTTTTTTTGAACAGTTTAATGTTTTGATTCAATACATAATACCAACGTTTTACACTATATTTTAAGTAACTAAACCGAAAATTTCAAATGAAATTATTAATACTGGACCACGACAGAAGCTCGATTAATGACCCCTGTTTTGTAAATAGTGCCTCGCGGTTTCCATCAGTGCTTCTTAGGCCCGGTTGTTTCAAGTTCAATCAAAGCATAGATTTTTACGAAAACGGATCGTCTGATTGGTGGTGAACGTAAAAATCTATGCTTTAAAAGAACGCTTACTTTAATCCAACTTGAAAAAACCGGCCCTCAGTGGTTTATCTAAATTTAATGAAACAAAAATAAATTAGTATTTCAATAGTTTATCTTGTGCTAAATAGAAGCTTTTTTATTTTTTTTCAAATTTATCTAAATGGCGGTCTTTGAAAGCTTAATTATGAATTTTAAGGGAAAAAATCACTCATTTATTATTTATAAAAAAAAGTATAACTCAATAAAAAATCCTTCGATTAAGCACAAGTTTTTAATGCCTAAAATATGATGTTTAAATTTCATTTAAATCTGTCGAGTAGTTTTTAAAATATCGTGGACACCGTTATTGAAAACTTTATTTTGAGAAAAACGCAAAAGTTTTATGCATAAATAATTAATACAAATAAAATTTTAAAAATTACTTACGTAGAGTCGTCTATTTCTGGTACATATAGTACATCTTCTGCCAATGTGTAAGCCTCCAATATGTCGATTTTTTTTTTATCTACGTCTCATTTTGCCTTCTCGAGTGACCTGATTTGCGCGTTGATTAACAATCTTTATGCGCTCTATATCGAGTTATTCAGCATACCGGTGAGCATAAGGTCCATAATTTAATCCCATGCATTGGCAATCATTAATATTCCTTGCATACCTTCATGACGTCTCAAATAAAAACAGGAATATTATTTTAAAAGATGGCAGTAAATGGATTTTCAATATTATTTCTTAGTTATCTAAAGGAAGTGAATATGTCTTTTTGTAACTTGACGAAACTTTATCAAAAATAGCATCATTGTTGTTTTCCGATGATACTGTTTATAAATTATTCAAATTTTCAGATTTTTTTGTTGTTTCTGAAATAAAACTACACAATGGAAAGTTTCCTTTTAGGAAGCGTCCATAAGCCACGTGGCCTGATAAAGGGGGAGGGAGTTAGGTAGAATGCTGGGCTGCGTGAGGGGAAGGGGGGGGTCAGAGTCGAGTTTCGTAATTCTTTAATTAATTAGCCACTATTAAAAAGACAGAATGCGCTATAGATAAATCTGCGCAGATCGGTTTGCACATAATCAATCATTTTAAGATACAGAAGACTAAACAGCACAGCTGCAACAAAAAGGTAAGA
>JADDOH010021482.1:0-19346 GCA_016648135.1 Agrypnia vestita | reverse complement strand
TGCCAAGGCACTGGAAGCCTCCGCTGATAACTATATACCGCTCACCATGTTCTTAGAGGTGTGTTGAAAGATTGCTAGTATCTGTCGAATCGGTCTCAAGTAGTTGTCTGTATTTGTACGTTTATCATTGTTACATGCTCTTGCTATATCCGTTCCACTTCACATTATTGTTCCTCCCGTCTTCGAATTTCTATCACACTATGTTCTCCTATGTTTTTGGTACTTATATGCTTGCTTTTTACTTGCATTTACTCCTATATATATTTGTTTCATTTATCCATCCATCTATAAGATCCCCATACGCTTTATCCTTTTATTTCATGTGTATATGAGCCGCAAATTCATATTATTTTATTTACAATATTCTTATCTAGATTGTTGCGCGGTATGATTGATGATCCCCAAACTATGCAGAGCATTGGTTTGTATGCTCCTGACAATTACACTAGACATCGTTAGCATAGATCGTTTCACATTCCAATATACAGGACCAACCTGCCGATGGTTATGCCTGTTGGAAGAGCCACAGCCATGCTGAACAAAATCGCTCTGGGTATTGATATATTCCATGTGTCTGAGGGGGTTTTCCGAAGCGGGACTCTCCTACACCTTTGACCAGATTTATGTTATTTTTAATTTATTAAATATTTTCATTTTTGATATATACTTCTAATATGTATGCCTTAAACATTTTGTTTGTCATGTACATATTATCATGAAATAAATTGAATTGAATTGAATTGAATTGAATACACTTGTTCCAATTATGTTGTGTGGTTATTACTAGCAAACCCGGCGAAATCTGAGCTAGAATAGCCAATCGTATACACGTTACCCGTCCTGTTGAAACTACGCTAACGTAGGGCAGGTTTGTAGTGATTACATAGTTAATATCTTGTATCTATATTCGAGTATATTATTTTCTTGTCGTGCCATTAATATGCTTACACGTTATCGTTATCTCTTTCCTAACTGTATATACCGTCATTGCGCAATTACCTATCTGTTGTACAAGCCTGAAGAGCGTTAGTCTACAGATAAATATAATAGAATTATAGTTAACTTTCCTATCTGCCTACGTTATCCGATTCCCGCGAAACGAAAATAAATCATTATCCGCTCAGTTAAGGTCACCCCTCTGGTACATCGTATACGTTTTAATCCGTGTTATTACAAATTATTTATGGGCGTTTTCCTCTCGCGATCCCCCGATTAGACCTGCCTTCCTTAGTTTTGCTCAATATTCTGCCTCTCTGTTGCACGGGGATCCACTCGAGATGAAGATATACGGCTCTCAAACGATTTCAAAACCCGAGCAAAAAAGTCAATACTTCAGAAACCTCGTGGAACTGTCAATATCATCGTCACCTTAGAGTAGACGTTAATCGGTTTTTTAACGGCCCTAAACGCAATAATCGCGACCCAAATCTACGAAAGCCGTGTTCAGTATTTTTTTTGGGAAGCACATGTGGACCGCTCGGACCGCGCCGATCGTCAACCATTTGTACCAAACGCGGCTTTACCACAAGATTAATATGTTTTATAAGAATTGAATATTAACTGCTCGTAACCTATATCCGATCAATCGCTACTAACTCCGTCCCAATACTAGCGTTTCATCATCCCCAAATTTTTGTAGCGCCAATACTCCGCCAGATGGGTTTAGCTCAATTTTTTCCCGCGTAGCATTTAAATCATCTTAGAGTTCAAAATAAAATAATAAAAAAAAATAAAAATAAAAATCTATAGAAACAGGTGATTCATCACATGCCCCCCTATTGTTCCGTGTCAGGAGTCTTATTACGTCTAGGAATCAGTCACCTGGCGCGGAACAACACATAGGCCTAGGGTAACCGCTTTTAGTCTATCCATTTTCCCGATATTATCTGTGCCTCTCGTCCCCCCCCCCCAGGTTCCTTAGTCTCTCCTCCCCCCCTAATCGCCTAGCCACCCCCCTAACTCCTTTAGCTCGTCGCCCGGCGTCGTACACAGCCCTTCAACCACACCTTCGTTTTCATGTTTCCGCGTGCCTCTAATCACACCTGCGAGATTGTCGCATGGGAACTTAAGGTCCTCCACTGTGGTGCTCGGTGCAAAATGGAAATACATTTATCTTAACCTAAGGAGCACGCCCCCGCCCGCGTGCTTAGGTGGCCCACTACCATAGTGTGACAGGACCTCCCTCTTCCATATCTTCCTGGTCCATGCCTCCCCCCTAACACTACAGTCGCCCCCCAAGGCCTCCTTGTCCTCTTGATTTACGAGACATTCAGCAATTTCTGCCGTTCGCGCCACGTTGAAACAGATCGTCGGAGATATGCTTATCAACAGTCGTTCCAGCAAGTCCTCGTTCCCTGCCCCAGATTCAGTGCCTCTTATTCCGCATTTACCGGCCTCCAAAATATGCTTCTCCCCCCCCCTAAAACTCAATGTCCCTCAGAACCGTAGCCATATTAACAACTCTCCCCCCTAATTCTGAAATAACCCACTAATACTATTCTGTCCTCCATAGCTCCCCCCTAATGGTTTAATTACCCCCCTAATCCAAAATTCAACATTCGCCGATACTGACCGATAACATCATACGTCCCCCCCTAATGGATCGCTATTAATCGCCCAAAATCGTATTCGTAGCGATAACTCGTTATTCGAAACGATAATCGTAATTCTATTAACTAAAGGTCATTTCCCGGCGTGTTCACATGACCAATTGTTCGTTATACCGAATACGCAAGGTCCAGAATAATTTGTTGTAACGGATTGTTCGCTGGTTGAAACGTGAAATGACCATAAAACGTTATACGAAATTGCGTCGTAGCAACATGTACGTAATACGAGACGTTCGCATTTGAAAGGTTCGTTGTGGCGAGCTGTTCGTTAACCGAGACGCGTAGTGCTCGACGATCGTTTCGCGAGAAATTTGTTGAAGTGATACTTCGCTTACGTTCGCTGTACGAATCGTTCGTTGTGGCGAGTTGTTCGCTAACCGAAACGCATAGTGTCCGATGATCCCTGAACGAGAAGTTCGTTGTAGTGAGTCACACGCAATACGAGGCGTCCGCAGTCCTAAAAATTCGTAATGCAAACTGTTTGCCGCGGCGAATCGTTCATTAATCATAGCGTTCACCGTCGTGAGCAAGACGTGGAGCATTCGTTGTTGTGAATCGTACGACGCGCAAGATACTTCGGATACACTATTATTTTTTCCTAGCTTTCTAGCTGTTTCTAATCTAATAGTATTAACTGTAATTATTTAAATACTAAAATGTCCGTTACCTCTAGCCTCTTTCTTTTTGAAATTGTAATAATCTTTTTCCTTTTATACCTAATCTAACATGTAAATTGCACCTGTTTTCCATCAACATTCATGTCCCTTCATACTGTATGCCCAGGCTCCTGGTCGCGGCGCCATTTGTGATGGATCCTCTTCTTCGCCTTTCAGCTCGATCCTACTCCTAACTGAGTTTACGCCTTGTTAGAGGCAAACAAGCTATCTATCTACGTCGGATGAAGGCTCTACGGTTTTTAACGTAGTATTTCCAAACACCCTCGCTTTATTCAAGACCTCCCCAGTTCACGTTGTGTAATTTTTTGTTTCGAACTATAGGGGATGAATTGGTTTTGTGGTAACCCTATCGCAAGCTAAACTTAAATTAAATACTGGTGTATGAAGTTCGTGAATGTTCATGGAAAACGCAACCAAAACTACCTAGAACGTCAATTAAGCCCTACGGTGCAATTGCTAAACATACTAGGTTCCGTGGCCCTATATTATTTACCTATCATTCCTACGGACTGAAACCACTGCATCTGGTGTAGCTGCGCTTCCAGAGTGCGCGATCCCCTGCTCCCACGCCCTCTCCGCTCGATCCCCCATTGTCCTACCTGTATGGGATCGACCGCCATCCACTGGAAAGGTTAGTAACGTGCCGGTATCACATGCGCATGCACATATAGAGTACATAGATCCCCTGAAAGCCCTCCAGTCCTTCGTAGCCGCTCCTATGGGTGATTCCGTCTTCGACGCCCTCGCTGATTAATAATTTTATCTCCCGCCTTTATCTCGCTGTGCTTATTCCTTACGATCTTTTATATTTACTCTGCATTATCTTTATATCAATTACATTGTTACGTTTATTTACTAGCCGGCCTAAGTTCCGTCACCTGTATCTGGCCCTATGTCTCATTCTAGTAGTACGTTGGGTTCTAATGGATAAGGGGGTTTGTAGAAGGTATGTGTAAGTGTATGTGTACGCGGAAAATGTGGTTGCTTTAAATTCGGCCCCTCCATACCCAAAGGCTCATCGGTGACTGATCCCATCTTCCTTCTCCCGACACGAGTTCCGGATACGTTGACCTGAGCCTGGATGCGCCTTTTCATGTTGGGCCTCTTCTGTGCAAAGTACCGCACCATCCCTCGCGTCAGTGTCTGGCGTCCGGGCTCAGAGCCAGTTTGCCCCCCGAATTCCAACTCCTCCAGGTTAAACTAAGTTAAACTACGGTATATATACTGAAGCTACTGTAAAGATGGTCCCGGGCCACCTGTCAAGCAAAAAATATGCGAGTGGGGAAGGGGAGTTTCCTAGGCTCCCCAACCCTCGCCTGTGAGCAACTGCAGCCCATTGGCCCTTCGCGACACTACAGTGACTGCAACCACCCTCCCAGGTAGTACTTATTATAATCTGATATGCATCAATACGTTCAATCCATTCCAGACGAGGGAAGACATCCGCACGGGTGTTGTGCCACCCGTGAAGAGCCCCCTCATACACTAAGTACGAATAGATACATACTAATAAAATATAATATACATACATATACTTACATATACAATACATAAATAAATACTTGTAATGGTTGGTTGCCATGTGGTTTCACGAGGCCATGACCCCTCGTATTAGTAGATGGAAAGGTGGATCTGGACAGTAGGGATTTGCCTAGCCCCTGGCCAGGGATGTCGGTGTATTTTCTCCAAATGGTGTACAGCTAGAATCCTGCCATCGATGATGATGGGATCTGCCTAATTATCTCCGACTGATGTGTAACTGGAACCCTGCCATCACTGATGAAGATGATGATGTCACTATCGAAACGTCACATGATGACATTTAGCTGAACCGCCGCTAATGATGATGATGATGATGATGATACTATCGTAACGTTTCCTGACGATATACAACTGGGACACCGCTAATGATGACGTTGATGATGCTATCGAAACGCCTCCTGACGATATATAGCTGAACCACCGCTAGTGATGATGATGATGATGATGATACTATCGTAACGTCTCCTGACTATATATAGCCGAAACACCGCTAATGATGATGAGGATACTATCGTAACGACTCCTGACGATATACAGCTGAAACACCGCTAATGATGATGATGATGATGATGATGCTATCGAAAAACCTCCTGACGATATACGACTGGGACACTGCTATGATGATGATGTTGATGATACTACCGAAACGTCTCCTGACGATATATAACTGGGACACCGCTAATGATGATGTTGATGATGATACTATCGAAACGCCTCCTGACTATATGTACCTGGGACACTGCTAATGATGATGTTGATGATGATACTATCGAAACGCCTCCTGACTACATACAACTGGGACGCTGCTAATAATGGTGATGATGATGATGCTATTGAAACGTCTCCTGACAATATATAACTGGGACACTGCTAATGATGATGATGTTGATGATACTATCGAAACGCCTCCTGACGATATAAAGCTGAACCACCGCTAGTGATGACGATGATGATGATGATACTATCGCAACGCCTCCCGACGATATATATCTGGAACACCGCTAGTGATGATGATGATACTATCAGAACGCCTCCTGACTATATGTGACTGGAACACCGCTAATGAAGATGATGATGATGATACTATTGAAACGTCTCCTGACGATGTACAACTGGGACACTGCTAATGATGGTGATGATACTATCGGAACGCCTCCTGACTATATGTGACTGGAACACCGCTAATGAAGATGATGATGATGATACTATTGAAACGTCTCCTGACGATATACAACTGGGACACTGCTAATGATGATGATGATACTATCGGAAAGCCTCCTGACTATATATGACTGGAACACCGCTAATGAAGATGATGATGATAATACTATTGAAACACCTCCTGACGATATGTGACTGGAACACCGCTAATGAAGATGATGATGATGATACTATTGAAACGTCTCCTGACGATATACAACTGGGACACTGCTAATGATGGTGATGATACTATCGGAACGCCTCCTGACTATATATGACTGGAACACCGCTAATGAAGATGATGATGATGGTACTATTGAAACGTCTCCTGACAATAGATAACTGGGACACTGCTGGTGATGGTGATGATGATGATGCTATCGAAACGCCGCCTGACTATATATAACTGGGACGCGGCATATGAATAGACAAATAAATACCTAATTAATTAATGGATCATCAATTAAATAAATAAATAGAGATGAATAATTAAGTTCGGCGTCGAGCACACGGGCCGATGATGATGCTATCGAAACGCCGCCTGACTATATATAACTGGGACGCGGCATATGAATAGACAAATAAATACATAATTAATTAATGGATCATCAATTAAATAAATAAATAGAAATTAATAGTTAAGTTCGGCGTCGAGCACACGGGCCGATGATGATGCTATCGAAACGCCGCCTGACTATATATAACTGGGACGCGGCATATGAATAGACATATAGATACCTAATTATTTAATGAATCATCAATTAAATAAATAAATAGAGATGAATAATTAAGTTCGGCGTCGAGCACACGGGCCGATGATGATGCTATCGAAACGCCGCCTGACTATATATAACTGGGACGCGGCATATGAATAGACAAATAAATACCTAATTAATTAATGGATCATCAATTAAATAAATAAATAGAAATTAATAATTAAGTTCGGCGTCGAGCCCACGGGCCGATGATGATGCTATCGAAACGCCGCCTGACTATATATAACTGGGACGCGGCATATGAATAGACAAATAAACACCTAATGTATTAATGAGTCATCAATTAAATAAATAAATAGAAATGAATAATTAAATTCGGCGTCGAGCACACGGGCCGATGATGATGCTATCGAAACGCCGCCTGACTATATATAACTGGGACGCGGCATATGAATAGACAAATAAATACCTAATTAATTAATGGATCATCAATTAAATAAATAAATAGAAATTAATAGTTAAGTTCGGCGTCGAGCACACGGGCCGATGATGATGCTATCGAAACGCCGCCTGACTATATATAACTGGGACGCGGCATATGAATAGACAAATAAACACCTAATGTATTAATGAATCATCAATTAAATAAATAAATAGAAATGAATAATTAAATTCGGCGTCGAGCACACGGGCCGCGCGATCCCTGGAAGTTCACACACATGCAGAGAAAGGTTATTTGGCGAATTAATTCGCCCCTATTATGGTCAGTACGGATCCAACATGCAAACAAACACCTGTGGATAAAATAATATTTAAAGTTTACGGTACAGGGGTTAGCTTTCACTGTCGGCGCTTCTTCCGTCTCTGTCTGGGGTATCGAACCCGAGACCATTCTTCTTAATCGTGCGCCACCTTTATATATCGTTATAATCTCAAAACGGAAAGAGGATGACATGACTTACCCATCTGCCGCCGATTATATCCATTCCAGTGCTCGTAGTTTCACTTTAAGTACCTCACTTTATACCTAAGGATTGCGAACACTTGCCTCGCACGCGCACACGATTCACAGGCCCCTAATTAACTATAGTTCGCGACCTAACCTTTGATCCTGCCATCACGCGTTTTTAAGTTTCCGTAGCTGGGGCTTAGTATCCAGCCTCTGTAACTATACGGTGTATATACTCTAACCAAACCGAAACTAGACATTATTTCCCTTTCTTTGAATTTATATTCCTCGGGATACCGGAATTAGACTCTAGCTCGACAATTGTAAGTATTTATATATCTTAATAATACTGCAACATAGTCCTTATTTCCGTCTTACGTATCCGTACTTCCCGGGTCATCGAGACTAGACTCCAATTCTAATGATCATACTCTAATGATTATACGCACCGATATTTTTCATAAAACCCGTTACCCGTTATTTTCCGATGTTACATATTCTTATATTTATCCGAAATACCGGGATTAAGCTTCGAATCTAGGATTCCATCCATTTATAAGTTTTAACAAACCCATGACGCAACCACTTGTCCACTTGTTGTTGTTAAAGAATTGATTGCTTCTATAATAAAACCCCGCTAGTCTACATCTTTATAAGGTCAATACATATTACTTTTAGAGTCCGCCGATTTAGATTTATTCTTATTATTATTATTATTATTATTATTATTATTATTATTATTATTATTATTATTATTATTTTTATTATTATTAATTAATTACACGGCTTAATAGCCTTTTACAACAGGTTTATACATAATTAAAATACAACAAACGATTAAATGTAAAGGAAAAATAAAGGGTATAAATGTAAAAGGTATATATACATAGTTTAAACATAATGAGGTTAGACATGTATGAAAAAAAGGTATATATGCAAAAAGGTGTGAAGTAGCAGGTTTATACATAATTAAAATACAACAAACGATTAAATGTAAAAGAAAAATAAAGGGTATAAATGTAAAAAGTATATATATACATAGTTTAAACATAATGTGGTTAGAAATATATGTAAAAAGGTATATATGCAAAAAGTGTAAAGTAGCAGGTTTATACATAATTAAAATACAACAAACGATTAAATGTGAAAGAAAAATAAAGGGTATAAATGTAAAAAAGTATATATACATAGTTTAAACATAATGAGGTTAGACATATATGTAAAAAGGTATACGTGCAGAAAAGTGTAAAGTAGTGATCTCAGAAATTTTTACTCACCGATAATATAGCAATATTAAATTTGAATAGCCAGCTATATATATAAAAAATTTAAGACATTATATAAAATTTAATATTTTGAAAAGAAATGATCATATAATGATTTTTTAAATTTTGAGAGAGATGGATTTAAAATGTCGACATATGTAGGTAGTTCATTGCCAAGTTTGTGCATTGATAGTAAAATTATTTTATTCTTAATATAATGTAATGATGAATATGGTTGCATGATTGACATCTTCGTCGACAGTCTGGAGAAAGTAAAGTTTACACTTAAAGAGGCAATACTGCTTCGTTACTGACTTCAGCTGTTAATATGTAATGGTGGGTAATATATATTTTTCGTACACATTGCCGCTTTGTACTTTATATTTTTAATTTCTGTACTCATGTTTCGGTGCTATTCCGGTACTTTTAATAATTTGCTACTTGTAATTTATATTGTTTAATGTATGTTCTTTTAATTTTATGATATATTTTTTCATGTAAAAGCCTATACGCATTGCTGCTCGTTACCTACTCTACATTTTTAATTTTTATACTCATGATTTGGTGCTATTCCTGAAACTTTTAATGTATGTGCTTTTGAAATTTATTTTATACTCTTTATGTAAAAGCCTAATGGGCGTAAACAAATAAATAAAAAAAAATAAATAAATAATTTTATTATCATCTCGAATATTTGATATCCACTCTCCGGCAAATTTTAATATAGTTTAAATCATCTTAATATAATTTATCATTTTAATATAGTTTAGGAATAACGGGATTCTGTAATTTCTACAAGTATAAACAACCCCAATCTTACCAAATCCATTTTATGTAGTGAAAGACGCGGGACTTATATTCTTCCTAAAATGTAAAATGAACCCGGTCTAGATGAAACATCCTTATTTAGTTTCAGGACAACGAGGTTTACGCGTTCCACGAGGAATATGATATAACCCGATCTAAACGAAGGTAATTTTATATAATTTTAGGACAACGGAACTTACAAATTTCATAAGGTATATCGTGAAGCCAATCTAGGCGGAGACACTACGTATATTTTAAACAGAGTAAGAGTTTAAATTTTATCATCAGGCCTAATAAACCGCAAGAATGTCCTAGGCATAGTAAACAAAATAGCGGTCAAAGCTGTAGTGTTTCTATGTTCACACGTTTTAGCTCAAAACGAATACTATAATTTTCACATTTATAATACAAGACGCGAATTTCTAAACGAATCATTTTAAAATAGTTCTGATTGAAATCTACATGTTTCATATTTATTAAATGAAGGCGCGAATTCTAAACGAAACACTAACATTGCTCAAAAACGGGACCCTATATTTATATATGCTTAAAATGAAACGCGAATTCCCGAACGATAGCATTTTATATAACTAAATGTAACGAAATCTTATATAGTTTATAAATAAGAAGACCCGGCCCCAGGCGGTTTTTATATATTTTCAATATAACGAGGCCCTATAACATCTTTATAAGTATAATACAACCCCGGTCTATCGAAACAATGTACTAGAAGTTTTTATATGTTTGCATACATGATATACGTTTTTTTTTTATACGCGTTTTTATACGCGAGATTTACGTTTTCGTATAATACAAAGTATCCCAAATTATACAACCGCGAAGTTTACATCACTCCTAAAGTATAACCAGAACTAATTGAAACATTTTTTCATAGTTTAAGTCCGCGAGGCAAATATCTTTCATAAAATATAAAATACCCGAATCAAATTAAACATATTTTTACCTTTTAGGCTTTCCCCAACGCGCGTAATAATCCCGGCCACATGAAACGTTTTTATATGTTTTAATAGCGCGGGACCTATGTTTTCCTATATAATATAAGATAACCCGGGCCGAACGGAAGCAATTTTATATACTTTATAAAATAGTGAAACTTGTACTTCTGTAAAACCGTAAATAAACCCCGACCAACAAATAAATAAAAAAAAATAAATAAACACACAGATACACACTCACACAACCCACTATTGGACATGTTTTTATTATTCTTTTATCGATTGTATGTATGTGTTTTCGCGTAATTGGCCCAAAATAACAACTCCCTTATCTTTTAACAACTTCCCGCGTGTTTAGCATAAAATAGGTATCTTTATAACGCACAGCTAGTTTCCAGAGATCCGCCAATACTATACTTAGTAAAACGAAAATTTAACTAAATTTGAACTCTACCGTTTCCTGAAATTCTGCGAATATTATTCTGTGAACCTAGTAAGACGACAAAAATAATTAACTTTATAGAACATAGTGATTTCCGAAGTTCCGATATGCCAGATTAATTACCTTTATAAAATAAAATCAATCCCGTACTCTGAGTTAAAACTCTTTTGACAGGACCTCGCGTATTTAGCATAAGATAGGTATTTTTACAAGATTTATTAACAATTTCCCGCGTGTTTAGCATAAAATAGGTATCTTTATAACGCACAGCTAGTTTCCGGAGATCTGCAAATATCAGTTCTATATATGCCGGACTGATCAACTTAATAAAGCGCAGTAATTTCCGAAGTTCTAATATGCCAAATTAATTACCCTTTATAAAATAAAATCAAACCCGTACCCCCCTTTTCTTTTAACGTGAGCAACCAACAATGTCGAAGAGTATATTTACCCGTACGCACTTTCACTATAATTTTCACTCACTGAGGCACTCTAAGTCGACGGTAACTTTCACTCACGGTTCTATCACTCGAAAAAACAACCGACGCAGATTTTGCGCTCTCGTAGACCGTCACCAACTGCCTGATTTCTGCTGTGTCTTGACATTTTAAACCCCCCCTAGCAGCCAAAGGTCCTAAGTCGTGTGTTTCCAGGATTTTCAATATCCTACTTTCCTTGAAACCTAAATCTTTGTTCCTAAGATTCAATTTGGCAAAAAAAAACCATATCTCCACTCGGATATGTCAGTTGATCCCACCTCCTGTTGCCATCTCTGTCTCCGTTCCCCGTGCCTATTTGGGACGGACTCAGTGGCTTCGGACGAATTGAACTCGCTTCACAAGCGCGATAATTAATTTTTAATATTTAATTTCTAAGTTCAGTCCATATTGTCGTTTGATCAACCGTAACCACAATCTATCGGGTACTCCCCTAATCATAGTTGATGTTTCTTCATTATCTACCATTATTATGCCCCGTTCTCCCGTACTTTCACTCGTCTTTATCGGAAATTTAACGTTTCTTGGCCGCTATATCATGGGATCAATTTCCATATATTCACCACGTGCACACTGCATACCTAGATATAACAATCATCCAAAGGCACTATACCTAATTTTAAATTAATTTTGGGCGATCTTTTCTCGTGGGTCCCCAATGAATCCTGTCTTTTGGCCGCGACTCTCCGCGCACAGGGACGTATTAGCTCCCTCCGTTGCGGAATTTAAACATAATTTGTAACCATTTATTATTATTTTTATTGGCAGTAAGATTGATCCACAAAGTAACTATGTTACATAGACAGTGAATATTCTCGAACAATATAATACTGGAAGAGTACTATTCGCTATAACACAATAAACTATTAATGTAAGTTAAATTAAATTTTTAAATTCAGTGGAAGATTTTTAAGATCGTTTTGCTTTTAATTTTTTTCCCAAAACAAAATAAATAAACAAATAAATAAACACACAGATACACACTCACACAACCCACTATTGGACATGTTTTTATTATTCTTTTATCGATTGTATGTATGTGTTTTCGCGTAATTGGCCCAAAACTCTGTGCATCAATTATTGTCTTTTCTTCAAAGATTGATTAATTATATGGCTGTAAGAAACCCAATAAATGAAAACAAATAAAACAAATAAGTAAATAAACCTCCAGTGCCGCAGGCAAGGCGTCGGATTAATTCAGTGCTCATTTATTGCCAAGGCACTGGACGCCTCCGCTGATAACTATATACCGCTCACCATGTTCTTAGAAGTGTGTTGAAAGATTGCTAGTATCTGTCGAATCGGTCTCAAGTAGTTGTCTGTATTTGTACGTTTATCATTATTACATGCTCTTGCTATATCCGTTCCACTTCACATTATTGTTCCTCCCGTCTTCGAATTTCTATCACACTATGTTCTCCTATGTTTTTGGTACTTATATGCTTGCTTTTTACTTGCATTTACTCCTATATATATTTGTTTCATTTATCCATCCATCTATAAGATCCCCATACGCTTTATCCTTTTATTTCATGTGTATATGGGCCGCAAATTCATATTATTTTATTTACAATATTCTTATCTAGATACACTTGTTCCAATTATGTTTTGTGGTTATTACTACCAAACCCGGCGAAATCTGAGCTAGAATAGCCAATCGTATACACGTTACCCGTCCTGTTGAAACTACGCTAACGTAGGGCAGGTTTGTAGTGATTACATAGTTAATATATTGTATCTATATTCGAGTATATTATTTTCTTGTCGTGCCATTAATATGCTTACACGTTATCGTTATCTCTTTCCTAACCGTATATACCGTCATTGCACAATTACCTATCTGTTGTAAAAGCCTGAAGAGCGTTAGTCTACAGATAAATATAATAGAATTATAGTTAACTTTTCTACCCGCCTACGTTATTCGACTCCCGCGAAACGAAAATGAATCATTATTCGCTCCTCGATAGAGCGTCAGTCTACAGATAAATATAATGGAATTATAGTTAAATTTCCTATCTGCCTACGTTATCCGACTCCCGCGAAACGAAAATAAATCATTATCCGCTCAGTTAAGGTCACCCCTCTGGTACAACGTATACGTTTAATCCGTGCTCCACGGCCAATTCCTATAAAAAAAATTTTATGGGGCGTTTTCCTCTCGCGATCCCCCGATTAGGACCTGCCTTCCTTGCCTTTGCTCATATTCTGCTATCTCTCTTGCGCGGCAATCCACTTAAGGTCGCGATTAATGACATTTAAGCGGTTTCAAAACCACAGCAAAAAAGGCCATAATTCTGAAACCTCGTGGAACTGTCAATATCATCGTCACCTCAGAGTAGACGTTAATCGGTTTTTTAACGGCTCAAACTGCAATTATCGCGACCCAAATCTACGAAAGCCGTGTTCAGTATTTTTTTTTGGGAAGCACATGTGGACCGCTCGGACCGCGCCGATCGTCAACCATTTGTACCAAACGCGGCTTTACCACAAGATTAATATGTTTTATAAGAATTGAATATTAACTGCTCGTAACCTATATCCGATCAATCGCTACTAACTCCGTCCCAATACTAGCGTTTCATCATCCCCAAATTTTTGTAGCGCCAATACTCCGCCAGGTGGGTTTAGCTCAATTTTTTCCCGCGTAGCATTTAAATCATCTTAGAGTTCAAAATAAAATAATAAAATAAAATAAAAAAAAAATCTATAGAAACAGGTGATTCATCACATGCCCCCCTATTGTTCCGTGTCAGGAGTCTTATTACGTCTAGGAATCAGTCACCTGGCGCGGAACAACACATAGGCCTAGGGTAACTGCTTTTAGTCTATCCATTTTCCCGATATTATCTGTGTCTCACGTCCCCCCCCCCTAGGTTCCTTAGTCTCTCCTCCCCCCCTAATCGCCTAGCCACCCCCCTAACTCCTTTAGCCCGTCGCCCGGCGTCGTACACAGCCCTTCAACCACACCTTCGTTTTCATGTTTCCGCGTGCCTCTAATTACACCTGCGAGATTGTCGCATGGGAACTTAAGGTCCTCCACTGTGGTGCTCGGTGCAAAATGGAAATACATTTATCTTAACCTAAGGAGCACGCCCCCGCCCGCGTGCTTAGGTGGCCCACTACCATAGTGTGACAGGACCTCCCTCTTCCATATCTTCCTGGTCCATGCCTCCCCCCTAACACTACAGTCGCCCCCCAAGGCCTCCTTGTCCTCTTGATTTACGAAACATTCAGCAGTTTCTGCCGTTCGCGTCACGTCGAAACAGGTCATCGGAGATATGCTTATCAACTGTCGTTCCAGCAAGTCCTCGTTCCTTGCCTAAGATTCAATGACTCTTATTCCGCATTTACCGGCCTCCAAAATATGCCCCTCCCCCCTAAAACTTGATGTCCCTCAGAACCGTAGCCATATTTGCAACTCTCCCCCCTAATTCCGAAATAATCCACTAATACTATTCTGTCCTCCATAGCTCCCCCCTAATGGTTTAATTACCCCCCTAATCCAAAATTCAACATTCGCCGATACTAACCGATAACATCATACGTCCCCCCTAATGGATCGTTATTAATCGCCCAGAATCGTATTCGTAGCGATAACTCGTTATTCGAAACGATAATCGTAATTCTATTAACTAAAGGTCATTTCCCGGCGTGTTCACGATGACCAATTGTTCGTTATACCG
This sequence comes from Agrypnia vestita, assembly GCA_016648135.1. Lineage (NCBI taxonomy): Eukaryota > Metazoa > Arthropoda > Insecta > Trichoptera > Phryganeidae > Agrypnia > Agrypnia vestita. The sequence goes on along the minus strand of JADDOH010021482.1, from coordinate 4,003 downwards.
AATACGCAAGGTTCAGAATAATTTGTTGTAACGGATTGTTCGCTGGTTGAAACGTGAAATGACCATAAAACGATATACGAAATTTCTTCGTAGCAACATGTGCGTAATACGAGACGTCCGCATTTGAAAGGTTCGTTGTGGCGAGCTGTTCGTTAACCGAGCGTAGTGCTCGACGATCTTTGCGCGAGAAATTCGTTGTAATGAAACTTACGTAATACGAGATGTTCGTGACCCTAACGGTTCGCTGTACGAATCGTTCGTTGTGGCGAGTTGTTCGCTAACCGAAACGCGTAGTGCTCGACGATCGTTTCGCGAGAAATTCGTTGAAGTGATACTTCGCTTACGTTCGCTGTACGAATCGTTCGTTGTGGCGAGTTGTTCGCTAACCGAAACGCATAGTGTCCGGTGATCCCTGAACGAGAAGTTCGTTGTAGTGAGTCACACGCAATACGAGGCGTCCGCAGTCCTAAAAATTCGTAATGCAAACTGTTTGCCGCGGCGAATCGTTCATTAATCATAGCGTTCACCGTCGTGGGCAAGACGTGGAGCATTCGTTGTTGTGAATCGTATGACGCGCAAGATACTTCGGATACGCTATTATTTCTTCCTAGCTTTCTAGCTGTTTCTAATCTAATAGTATTAACTGTAATTATTTAAGTACTAAAATGTCCGTTACCTCTAGCCTCTTTCTTTTTGAAATTGTAATAATCTTTCTCCTTTTATACCTAATCTAACATGTAAATTGCACCTGTTTTCCATCAACATTCATGTCCCTTCATACTGTATGCCCAGGCTCCTGGTCGCGGCGCCATTTGTGATGGCTCCTCTTCTTCGCCTTTCAGCTCGATCCTACTCCTAACTGAGTTTACGCCTTGTTAGAGGCAAACAAGCTATCTATCTACGTCGGGTGAAGGCTCTACGGTTTTTAACGTAGTATTTCCAAACACCCTCGCTTTATTCAAGACCTCCCCAGTTCACGTTGTGTAATTTTTTGTTTCGAACTATAGGGGATGAATTGGTTTTGTGGTAACCCTACGCAAGCTAAACTTAAATTAAATACTGGGGTATGAAGTTCGTGAATGTTCATGGAAAACGCAAACCAAAACTACCTAGCACGTCAATTAAGCCCTACGGTGCAATTGCTAAACATACTATGTTCCGTGGCCCTATATTATTTACCTATCATTCCTACGGACTGAAACCACTGCATCTGGTGTAGCTGCGCTTCCAGAGTGCGCGATCCTCTGCTCCCACGCCCTCTCCGCTCGATCCCCCATTGTCCTACCTGTATGGGATCGACCGCCATCCACTGGAAAGGTTAGTGACGTGCCGTTATCACATGCGCATGCACATATAGAGTACATAGATCCCCTGAAAGCCCTCGAGTCCTTCGTAGCCGCTCCTATGGATGATTCCGTCTTCGACGCCCTCGCTGATTAATAATTTTATCTTCCGCCGTTATCTCGCTGTGCTTATTCCTTACGATCTTTTATATTTACTCTGCATTATCTTTATATCAATTACATTGTTACGTTTATTTACTAGCCGGCCTAAGTTCCGTCACCTGTATCTGGCCCTATGTCTCATTCTAGTGGTACGTTGGGTTCTAATGGATAAGGGGTTTGTAGAAGGTATGTGTAAATGTATGTGTACGCGGAAAATGTGGTTGCTTTAAATTCGGCCCCTCCATACCCAAAGGCTCATCGGTGACTGATCCCATCTTCCTTCTCCCGACACGAGTTCCGGATACGTTGACCTGAGCCTGGATGCGCCTTTTCATGTTGGGCCTCTTCTGTGCAAAGTACCGCACCATCCCTCGCGTCAGTGTCTGGCGTCCGGGCTCAGAGCCAGTTTGCCCCCCGAATTCCAACTCCTCCAGGTTAAACTAAGTTAAACTACGGTATATATACTGAAGCTACTGTAAAGATGGTCCCGGGCCACCTGTCAAGTCAAAAATATGCGAGTGGGGAGGGGGAGTTTCCTAGGCTCCCCAACCCTCGCCTGTGAGCAACTGCAGCCCATTGGCCATTCGCGACACTACAGTGACTGCAACCACCCTCCCAGGTAGTACTTATTATAATCTGATATGCATCAATACGTTCAATCCATTCCAGACGAGGGAAGACATCCGCACGGGTGTTGTGCCACCCGTGAAGAGCCCCCTCATACACTACGTACGAATAGATACATACTAATAAAATATAATATACATACATATACTTACATATACAATACATAAATAAATACTTGTAATGGTTGGTTGCCATGTGGTTTCACGAGGCCATGACCCCTCGTATTAGTAGATGGAAAGGTGGATCTGGACAGTAGGGATATGCCTAGCCCCTGGCCAGGGATGTCGGTGTATTTTCTCCAAATGGTGTACAGCTAGAATCCTGCCATCGATGATGATGGGATCTGCCTAATTATCTCCGACTGATGTGTAACTGGAACCCTGCCATCACTGATGAAGATGATGATGTCACTATCGAAACGTCACCTGATGACATTTAGCTGAACCGCCGCTAATGATGATGATGATGATGATGATACTATCGTAACGTCTCCTGACTATATATAGCCGAAACACCGCTAATGATGATGATGATACTATCGTAACGACTCCTGACGATATATAGCTGAAACACCGCTAATGATGATGATGATGATGATGATGCTATCGAAACGCCCCCTGACTATATATAACTGGGACACTGCTAATGATGATGATGTTGATGATACTATTGAAACACCTCCTGACGATATATAACTGGGACACTGCTATGATGATGATGTTGATGATACTACCGAAACGCCCCCTGACTATATATATAACTGAGACACTGCTAATGATGATGATGATGATGATACTATTGAAACACCTCCTGACGATATACGACTGGGACGCTGCTAATGATGGTGATGATGATGATGCTATTGAAACGTCTCCTGACAATATATAACTGGGACACTGCTAATGATGATGATGTTGATGATACTATCGAAACGCCTCCTGACGATATAAAGCTGAACCACCGCTAGTGATGACGATGATGATGATGATACTATCGCAACGCCTCCCGACGATATATATCTGGAACACCGCTAGTGATGATGATGATACTATCAGAACGCCTCCTGACTATATGTGACTGGAACACCGCTAATGAAGATGATGATGATGATACTATTGAAACGTCTCCTGACGATATACAACTGGGACACTGCTAATGATGGTGATGATACTATCGGAACGCCTCCTGACTATATATGACTGGGACACCGCTAATGAAGAAGATGGTGATGATGATGATGCTATCGAAACGCCCCCCGACTATATATAACTGGGACACTGCTAATGATGATGATGATGATGATACTATTGAAACGTCTCCTGACGATATACAACTGGGACACTGCTAATGATGATGATGATACTATCGGAACGCCTCCTGACTATATATGACTGGAACACCGCTAATGAAGATGATGATGATGATACTATTGAAACGTCTCCTGACGATATACAACTGGGACACTGCTAATGATGGTGATGATACTATCGGAACGCCTCCTGACTATATATGACTGGAACACCGCTAATGAAGATGATGATGATGGTACTATTGAAACGTCTCCTGACAATATATAACTGGGACACTGCTGGTGATGGTGATGATGATGATGCTATCGAAACGCCGCCTGACTATATATAACTGGGACGCGGCATATGAATAGACAAATAAATACCTAATTATTTAATGAATCATCAATTAAATAAATAAATAGAGATGAATAATTAAGTTCGGCGTCGAGCACACGGGCCGATGATGATGCTATCGAAACGCCGCCTGACTATATATAACTGGGACGCGGCATATGAATAGACAAATAAATACCTAATTAATTAATGGATCATCAATTAAATAAATAAATAGAAATTAATAGTTAAGTTCGGCGTCGAGCACACGGGCCGCGCGATCCCTGGAAGTTCACACACATGCAG
>JADDOH010021477.1:0-15243 GCA_016648135.1 Agrypnia vestita | reverse complement strand
TTGATCTCAAATATCTTCTCTTTGGTTAGGAATTCCAAATCCAAATTTATACAGTTATTTACTCATGTATTTGTGTTTTGAAAATTATAATTCATTTGTTTTTTCCTCAATTGTTTTTTTCTTTGCGTCACTCAGTTTACAAAATGAAAAACTTGAAATATCGCGTTATTTACGAGTACGAGTTCCACCGTGGCACCAGTGCTGCAGAAACGGCTCGAAGGATTAATGATGTGTATGGCGACGGTGCCGCAAAAGAAAACACAGTGCGTTTTTGGTTCCAACGTTTTCGTTCTGGAAATTTCGACCTGCAGAACAAGCCACGTGGACGGCCGGAGACCAAAGTTGATAATGAAGAATTGAAGGCTATTGTGGAAGCGGATCCATCACAAACCACATCCGAGTTAGCTGCAGGCTGCGGTGTTGGTGATACAACTGTTTTAATCCACTTGAAGCAAATTGGTAAGGTGAAAAAGCTTGAAAGGTGGGTACCTCACGAATTGAGTGAAGCAAATCAACAAACGCGCGTTGAGTGCTGCGTTGCATTACTCAACCGGCACAATAATGAAGGGATTTTAAATCAAATCATTACCTGTGATGAAAAGTGGATCCTGTACAATAATCGGAAGCGCTCATCGCAATGGCTGAACCCTGCCGAACCAGCCAAACCATGCCCCAAGCGAAAATTGACTCCAAAAAAGTTACTTGTGAGCGTTTGGTGGACTAGTGCTGGTGTCGTTCACTACAGCTTTCTTAAATCTGGCCAGACGATTACGGCAGATGTCTATTGTCAGCAACTGCAAACCATGATGGAAAAGCTAGCTGCTAAACAACCGAGGCTGGTTAATCGCTCTAGGCCACTGCTGCTTCATGATAACGCTAGACCACACACTGCACAACAGACGGCTACCAAATTAGAGGAGCTTCAATTGGAATGTCTAAGACATCCACCGTACTCTCCGTACCTTGCCCCAACAGATTACCATTTTTTTCGAAATTTGGATAACTTCTTGCAAAGGAAAAAATTCAACTCCGATGGGGCAGTCCAAACCGCCTTCAAAGATTTTATTGATTCCCGTCCGAATGGTTTTTTTAGTAAAGGGATCGGTGAACTACCTATGAGATGGCAAAAGTGCATAGATAGCAATTGTACATACTTTGATTAAATAAATATATTATAATAAAAAAAAATCGGCTTTATGTTCCTCCCATACTAAACGCCAATTTCATATGTAAGGACCTAATAGTTTGACATAATCGCGATTATTCGTGCCGGTCCGATTTCGCGGTTTTTCTCAAAATTTATTCGGTTCCTAAGTTCTTGGACACACATATTTGAACGATTGACATTTTTTTTTGAGGGCGACAAAAACAGACGTGGCTACATGCCGCATTCCTGAATTTGGCGCCTCATCTGATAATTTAATTTAAGGTCGTAGAATTTATATTAGAAGTTTATTATATGATTGTTTTAGAATAAGATTTGGTATGTTAATATTTTTGTCACTTAGTATTAGGTTACGCAAGCAGTCAGAGAGCGATGGGAATAATTATATTTATTTAGGCGCCAAAAAAAATTTTGCCCGCCGAACACGCCCGAACGCCGAGCTGGGGAGTGAGGGGGCGCGGGGAGAAGCTCTCCATCGGGTGCGGGTAGCCGCCCGAGGGCTGTTCGTTTCGATTTCCCGGCGAGGGCGAGTCTCAGCTCTTGACGCCACCTGTCTGAGTGGCCGCCATTTTGACCGGCAGCAAAGGAGAAGCTGCAAGAAGCCACGGCTACCGCGTCTAGGCGGTGGCCGGTTTTCCGCGAGAGGTTCCAGAGGGAGGCCAGGTACCTCCCGACGACGCGGATCCAGCGACGATGCGGATACAGCGGTGACGATTGGCGGGGCAGCGCGCGTGGTCTGGAACGAGAGCCACGGCCAGATGCCCCAGCCGACCACGGACCCCGCGGACGCGAGCGACTTGCCACCCGCGGCCTCCAGGATAGTGACGACGACGGCGTTTTGTGAACGATATTTTTTTTGTGCTGATTTGTGATAGGACACGCTAAACTTTTGTGAATTTCGGACTGCTTGCGTTTAAGCTAGGGTCAGTTTTATGTTAGTGATAATTTTTCTAGTTGATAAGTATTAATTAAGAATTGTGTTTTATTTTAATTAAATGTGTAAATATTAAAATATACGTGGTCTTGTTTTAAATTCCCGCTCCCCCTTCCTTGACAACGCATTTTAATTGATAGGCGAAGACGCATCGCGTCACGGGCGAATCACGCTGATTGATTCCCGTCGTATCATGTTGTATTTAAAAATTTTCTTGGATTTTATAACAATTTTACTAATAATCACGTATGTTATCTATCTATACCTATAAAACTCAATATCTATACCTATAAAATATCTATCTATACCTATAAAACTCAATATTCGTCCGTCTGTAGGTCTGTCTGTTCTATATACAAATCTACACCGTTCTAATCCAATAGTCCCTATGCAAGTATATACAGTTTGACAGATTGCATACTGATTTTTTAGGACCCAGCGGAAAACATAGGCTCATTCTCTGTCCCCTTTTTTTACTTCTTTATCTATCCCTCTTCATATAATCTCCTTAGAAATCAACATCGTTTGATAGATCGGACCAAAATTATGCCTACTTATACTTAAGGACCCGATAGAAAACATCGGTGACATCCTCCCCGCCCTTGCCCACTCAACCTAAACTAACCGCAATATATTTTCTATACAAACCTATACCGTTAAACAGATCTGTCTTAAATTTTGCATACGTATTATTTAGAATCTTACGGAAAATATGTGCGCCTTTCATCCCCCCTGACTTGACCAAAATTTGCGTAAGTATTATTTAGGACTCTGCAAAAGCAAAGTCATCATTCCCCCCTCACTTTAACCCTCTCCACCCTTCTGAATAGTATATTATTTTTAAAAATCAACACCGTTTGATAGATCTCACCCAATTTTGCATAATTATTCCTTTCCTAAGACCTTGCGAAAACATAGGCGCCATCTCCCCTCTTCCCCCTCTTATCAAACTCTCCCCCAGATATAAAGAAGCATGACTTTTATTAAAACATATATTTGGAAAAAAATGGAAATTAAATATTTAGCTGGCAGAATATCATGAAATATTAAAATCTGAATAATATATTAATTATTGTTATAGGAATATTAGGAGATGTATATCTTATTTCGTTTTTTTTTTTCATAAGTTCACCCTAAATGCATACATCGGACATCCTGGATACCAGACACTGATTCAGATTCACTGTTAACCACTAATACTCCATATTTAGAGTATACCTGCTAGGCGGGATATGGTCAGCCTGTATATTTTCGCTCCCACTTCTAGTTTCTTGAGTTCTTTCATATAATTGTCCATACACAGGTTGAAAAGCTATGGTGACATTACGCATCCTTGGCTAGTAAGTTGCAATATATAGTTTTAGTATAATACATATGTATATAGGTACATTACGCATTCCGTAATCATAAGTTATAATATATCAAGGGTAAAAAGCCATCGGGCGTTAGTAACCATTTCCAAATTTACAGAAGAGCAAAATTAAGTTCTGTCAATCTGATTTTCTATATTGGACCTACTTCTATATTGGATCTATATGGACGGACCTAAGGAAAAACCTATATTGGAACCAGGAAGCTATCATCAAGTTGGAAACTAGCTCAAGAAAGTCTATACCAATCAAACGTGGAGTTCTACAAGGGTGTATATTGTCACCTATGTTATTCAATTTATACTCCGATCTAGTATTCAAGGAGGCTTTGCATAACATAGAACTGGGGGTCAAGGTTAACGGTGTACACGTCAATAATATCAGGTATGCGGATGATACAGTCATTCTGGCAGATAGTATGGAAGACTTACAAACACTCGTAAACAGAATTAATGAGGCTGGTGTGAGACTGGGTCTTAACATGAACGTGAGTAAAACAAAGTTCATGGTGTTTAGTAAGCAAGATCACACGGGAGCACGCCTCACATTGAATGGGGCTGGTATAGAGAGAGTGACAAAGTTTAAATACCTTGGAAGTATCCTAGCGGAAGACCTCGACCCAGAAACCGAAGTCAAATGCAGAATTGAAACATCGCGAGCTGCTTTTAACAAAATGAGATAGATATTCTGCGATGACAATCTTAACCTGAAAGCTTCGACAGCGACTGGTCAAATGTTATATATGGTCAGTCCTGCTGTACAGAGTGGAATCGTGGACCCTCAAAGTGAGTAGCATGAACCGGCTGGAGGCGTTCGAAATGTGGATACATCGGAGAATGCTCCGGATACCCTGGACGGATATGGTCAGCAACACAAGAGTTCTTCAAAGAGCTAGAGTGAATAGAGAGTTGCTGACAAATATCAAAATCCGAAAGGTATCGTATTTGGGTCATGTGCTCAGAGGAGAAAAATATGAATTGCTCCACCTGATTCTTATGGGCAAGATAGAGGGTCGTAGAGGTGTTGGAAGGAGACAAATTTCCTGGCTCCGCAATATACGCGACTGGACGGGCATAAGAAGTGTTGGAGAGCTGTTTCGTGCTGCCCAGGACAGGGACGCTTTCTCTCGGGTGATAGTCAACGTTGGGGGGACCTGACATGACACCAAAAGAAGAATAAGAATCTGATTTTGTCAATGTTAAAAGATTTTCATATTTGTTTATCCAAAACATATATGAAAATCATGTAATAATAAAATAAATATTGACAAAACCAAATTGACAAAATATTTACTAACACCCTTTTGGCTTTCTACCTTCGAAATATACATTACGAAACCCATTTTAATATGTGGAGTATAAAAACAAAAGTAGAAATGTATGTATCCAAAAAAAAAAATGTTTAGAATGCAGTCACCGAGAATTACTAGATTTTATGTATTTATCCCTACAAACATCATATTTTATATAAATTTATAGGCTGTTTCCTATAATATTTCAAATTCAGTACATAATATATTAATAATCCTTAATTTCATTCAATTTTTTTTGGGCATTGCTGCTTTTGTTTTTATATATATATATAATTTTAGTACATACGTACATATATAGATGTATGTTTTCTTACTGGCTGTATAGTGTAGATATATATAAGGAACGTAAATTAAACAAAAAGAAACGTAAGAAGGGATATTCGAAACCATTTGTTAAAATGTAGGTATAAGAACTGAGATTTTCAGCTCCATTCATTTAAATAAAAATTAAGTCTTATTAAATAGCAGTATGTTCTATTATTTTATTCATTTGTTTATTTATTTTATTTATATTTATTGTAAAACCAACAACTAACAATAATTAAGTAAATATAAAGAATGGGAATCATAAAAGCCAATTATAGGTTTTCACTGGTAATGACAAAATATCGTATTTGCGTGATGTACATATATGAAGACCCCATGGCAAGAAGTTGTTAACTAACATTCAAGTCATTTTGAGATAATTAGACATTTGCATTTTGCCTTTGAAAAATAGGTTTTATTGCTAATTCAAGATTATTTTTTTAAATTAATGTAACTAAAATATCAAAAAAATTTTTACAAAGTAAAAAAAATGCATTTACGCACTAAAAATAAAAATATACTAATTTTCCCTAAAAAAATTAAGTTAACAACTTCATGCTATGTGGGAGTATTATGAGAAGTAATGGATCAAAAGGCGTAAACATGTTATATTATTTATTTTACCCTCTCAAATTAAAAGAAAAAACATATTTGCATATACTTTTAAAGTTGAACATATTTTTTTTAATACGCAGTCAAAGTTTTCTTTTTAAATTGGTAAAAAAACACGAAAAACTTCATCCACATACGGCAAACGCATTTGAATATCATTCCATTTGACTCCATCAATTTCCTTATTGCCTCTTTCTTTGGGTATTAATAAAAGTGGGATCACAACTTTTCAATCCTTTTTCTGAAAAAGTCAACATCTTTCCGGGGTTCTTCTTCAGGAAGAGATCCCCGGTATTTATATTTTCCAAATTCCTCTACTAATATCCAGCGAATCCGTTTTTTTAAATTAACCCTGTTTCCATTAGTTTTCATTGTATTATACTGCAGTTTTAGATCCTGGCATAATTCTTTGATTTAAAATAATTTGTCAGCCATCATGGTGACGTATGGTAATTTTTTTTTATTAGAGGTGATCATAATATTCACATACTGATCACGGATTGAATGGACTGACATTTATTATTAAGATTTTTTTTTCAACCACAACAAAATCCCTGCCTAAATTAAAAATTGACAGAAAATCACTATAAAAATATTTTTTCTTTGGCTGGCACAAGAGTCATTCCAGGCAACAAGGTGACTCTTGTTTTCCAAATGTACAGAGTTCATGAATGCCATTAGGCAGCTGGCCACTTCCTCGGTCACCTTCATTATCCATCCATAAGTGAAAATATACCCGATTAACGCCTTTTGTAACATAATGTACTTCTAAATTCTAAATTGTAGGTTATATAGCATGTCCCTTCGCTTTGAGTCGCAAGTTCTTTGTCAGATTTTTGCCTTTCAAATGCAGCTCTGTACTTTATAACATGCAAATCATACGAATTATTTCTATCACATATTGGGTACACCAAAACACAGACTAATGATTTGTCGACATATCAAAACCATTTTTTGACTTCTGGAACTCTTTTTTAATAGAACAACACCTATTTAAAACTGGTAAAACACGAACGTCAAACAACCCTTCAAATGCTATCCGTCAAACTGCCAGAGTAAAATTTGTGTCAACCATAGATATTCCAATCAAAGTAAAAGGCAAGAACGTGTTAATTTCAGTTAATTATGTTATTATTGAAAATAACATGTTCTTCCCATTAATAACTGATTTGATTATTATGAAAGAGTTTAGTTCATCCCTTTGATTTGAACGTGTTCTAATTATTTTAATGGAAAGAGCGTACAATATTTACGAGCAATTTAGAGGGTTTATTAACTCATTTTTGACAAAAATGTTAGTTAACATCTTCTTACCATGAGGTCTTCATATATTATATAGTATATTGATAAACTATACATTATTGATGTAAGGGAAAATAATAACATATATTTTATTTGAAAAATGGATCGGACAGCAAGCGTCGCCCATAAGTACGGTTACTTTGAAATAAGTCTAAATTATACTTTTTTGCGAGTTCATTAAATTTCCTACAAGATCGCCACAAGTGTTAGTTTTGCCTGCAGTTTGTAGAAATAATGGGAGTAAAAAACTAACCCATAAAAACCAAGTTTTTATTATACTCCCTTTCTCATTTACTAGTGGAAACTGGTTTAGTGCTTAACCTACGCGTTGGGCTTCGGTCGGGCGACGCTACGAAAGGGAGTAATAAAAAAATTCCAAAAATCCAAAATTATACTATAATCAGGTTTAGTGTCTACCAGATGCGTCGCAGTCTCTTCATACAACTGTGTAAGTTGTATGAAAAAACCATTAAAAATTTGAAAAATTATACTATAATTGAGCCCTTGCCCGGAATAACGTTGTATCCAACACAAATGTCAATTTTGAGTTATTGATGGAGTTATGTTAGGTATGTTATTATGCATCGTTTAAGGTAAATAATATGTCAAGAAAAAAATATTTAGGCTTCTGGCTGCATTTTAAAGTTATTGGTTTGTGGAATAACGTTGTATAGTGTTTCTCAAAATGGCGTCGCCGAGCATCAATATCGTGAAGCGTGGTTTAATTCACATGAATAAAGGGAGAAAACGAACATCTAATGTTTTAAATTGGATAGATATCAAAGCCAATAAGTTGAAGGATGCAGGAAAGGAGTTTTTATCCAGAAAAAATATTATCAAAACTGCAATTGACCCGCCAGAACATGTTAGTGGAATAACGTTGTATACGATTTGGCAGTTCTGATTGATTTTGTCATTTCGTATGTGACAATATTATTTTGTCGAACGTTAACCGATATTACTCAATTGATTTATCCATATTAATATTTAAAATGCTTTTTGATAATAATGCTGGCTTTATAGTGCTCTTTATATCGTAACTTAATATAACACCGATACAAAAAGTTTATTTAATTCCTCATTCTTTTTCGCAGGGTCGAGTTTGTGCCAAAAATGTTTAAATCCGGGATGTTTTCTCCATTTTAATATCAAGATAAATATTTAATCAGTATTCAGGTTACTGAATTACAATGAAAAAAGTAATTATCTCGTCTTGTGTATTAAGAAATTGAATGTCCGACGCCATATTCAGCAAACAGACGGAGATATGTAATAGTATGTACGAGAGACTTATCGTTCCGTAAAAGCTCTTTACCTACTAATGATCTTATCACAATCAGAGCTCAAACCTTCCACAAAGAATTAGAATCATGGACCTCCTATAGCTTTCTACCAACTATTTGTGGAAGGAGGGGAAGATTGGCTACCGTTTGGAAAAAATCATGCAGTTAGGGAGCCTGGAACTAACTTCTACATATTCCAATCTACTGCCAATAAGACTGTTAAGCTCAAGGACCTCGATGACATTTGTGAATTCATGTTAGATGAGCACATGCTGCTTTTAAAAGGCATTATCAAGTAAAGCAGAATAAAAAAATCCATTTTGTGGAATAACGTTGTTTGTGAAAATTTCATATACAACGTTTTTCCACTGATTCAGCATGTTTTTTTACAATAGATTCAAATTTAATTGCCTTTTCCCCCTATTTTATATTGAGATTAGTTAAGAATTATATGTTTGTTATATTTAAAATATAAAATGTAATAAATTGTAACTGGTTTCGTTTTTTCAATTTTTCTCGGAATGAGAGTATTGTTGGATACAACGTTATTCCGGGCAAGGGCTCAATTATTAATTTTTTTTAACGAAAATTTTACAGATGTTTTTGATCGTCGCCACGAGTCTGCTTGCAAAGTTTCAGCTCGATTGGATCACGGGAAAAGGGTTAAAAATCGATCTAAAGTTTTTTCGTCAGACAAGCAACCAGACGCCACGACTTAAAAGAAAGGCAGTAATAACCCATAAAAACCAAATTTTTATTGCACTCCCTTTCTTTGTAAATTAAGTTTACCATCATGTAATTAAATAATTGATTGACTGAAAATGAAAAATGTCTAGACAAATATCTATGTCAACAATCTCTAAAAATATCTCTTTATTATTTGATTACTTCCCAAAAAACCGTGCTGTCATCTGTCAACCAATTGTCATAAATTTTCAAAATTCGTAGTAAGTACCTATTATACCTACCGACGGAGTAATTAAAATTTTAAATATTCCGTGACGTTATCGGGCCGCCGGCGCCGTTGGTAGTAATCAAACTTTTGTAATGATTTCAATTTGAAAAAACCATTAAAATTTCTAAAAATTTAAAATTATACTATAATTATTTTTCTTTTAACGAAAATTTGATAGATCTTTTTGGTCGTCGCCACGAGTCTGCTTGCAAAGTTTAAGCTCGACTGGATCACGGGTTAAAAGTCGATCCAAAGTTTTTTCGTCAAGAAAACAAGCAAGCAGACGCCACGAGTTAAAAGAAAGGAAGTAAAAAGTGAGGGTTGATTCATAGAACTTTAGGAGGAATGTTGATCAAGAGCTTGGACAATCAGGACAATCTATTGAGCCTGAAGATATTTTAATTTGCGACATTTTATTTTTTGCAAATTTCAAGATATTGCTCTCGTGTGAAGTTTAATTTTAGCAGATAAGACATGTAATTGATAGTTTTTTTTGTATATTTTTGATTCGTGATATTTGCACATTGTATGCAGCATTCCGGATATGTGAAGCGTATCCTAAATTACTACGCTAAAATGTGCAACAAGGATTTTGAGGATCTTTGCTTTGGTAAATGAGGTAGCATTACGTAGCCAAGCGCATGGAACGCCTTTGTTCTATTTTGGAATGAATGTAGACGTAGCAAAATCTGATTACCGCATCGATTTTTATTGTCCATCTCCATATAGTAATACAATAAATAGTACGACAGATCCTCTCATAAGACAGGTAAAGTGTGTCATTTAAAATACTAATTTATATTTTATAAACGTAAATAGTATTCCACTTTTACAAATATCCGTATGAGAGCATCATAATATGACGAGTACCTGAGTCCCAAAGGATTTAGGCGAATTTAAAGTGGAAATGATACTCCTAAATTTAAAAATAAAACTTTTCGTTATCACTATTATGACTAGCTCAGAGCTCAGACTCTATCTTTCTAAAATCGTATTTTCCTTTTATTTTTCTAATAGTGACAACAATTTTTTCGTTTGATTAAATTTGACATTAATTTTTTTATTACATAAGACACAATCATTATTTACGATGAAATTGCACAGCAAAATGACCATGTGTGATATATGTGTGTAAGTAGGGGAAGGGTGTAAAAAATGACATAAGGTCAGGTTGTTAAAATAAAACTATATAATGCTATATATTAATAGAAAACATATAAAAAAATGATAAATATGTAAGAAATATTTTGAATTACAAAAGAACATAAAATATTCCAATAATATTAATTCCATAAAATATTTCATAAAAATTCAACACAGATAAAAGTAAATTTAAAAAAAATCGTGCCTGTACCATGTACGCGCGACAGAAGTTATACTTAAAAACTAAAATGAAAACAATATTATACGAGTGTCATTAATGTATATGTATTAATGACGCTCACAGTATTGAGTTGTAAAAATCTACACTGATCATTGTCGATTATTGTATCGAGTTTAAAGAGATTTAAAGTAATTGGGGCAAACGAAAACGAAAGAAAAAAACGATCGAAACATTCGTGAACTCGCATATAAACAGAATCTGACAGCTGACAAGAAATAATATGGCTTCGTTATTGAGACGTTGTTCCTTTTCAAAAAACGTGTTCATTTTCAAAAAAAGACAAAGAACCTATCTATCCATTGTCATGTTTTATCGATTTACGGCCTAACGGATATTTAAAAGTGTTGAAACTTTGACAGTCGCATTGAATATCGAATGAATGAATATGTTTTGCGTTTTGAAAATCAATAGCTGACAATTACTACGTTTTTCTAATAAATATTCTCTGAAATATCACTTTTAATCGTTTTTGGCATGGTGAAAAAATTAAGACTTTCTGAAAAAACATCAACAATATCATTAAATAATACAGAAATATGAATGCGAAGTCTGTTTTTGGAATTTCGATCACACGGCTAAAATCGTAAATCAGTAAACAGTTCTTATTTTCAATTCAATAACCAATCATTCGTCATCTTTTGAATTGAGCATTTTTATGATTCAGGATGGCCGACAATACATTATTTATATTACTGGAACTCGATTCCGATTGCTTACAATACATTATTTATATTCCTGGAACAATAATTTCAAGTATAACAATTTTTGACAGTTTAATGGATGCGCGCGCATTTCGTTAAATACTAAAATTTCATGTACTATAAAAATGTTACTATAAATGCGCCAAAAGATGTAAAGCTTCAATAAATAAACAAAGAAAAATTAAATTAAAATAACGTTAATTATTTTACCCTACCTTTTTTCTTCGATATCGAGTCTGCAACCACCGAGAAAATTAAAATTCGCGTTATTTTCGAATATCCGTTCCGTCGTGGCACTAATGATGCACAGACGGCACGCGATATTATCGACTAGGTACCGAAAATGAACGCACGTAACGTTTTTGGTTTGATCTCTACCATTCTGGAAATTTCGACCTTAACTACGAGCCCCGTGGATCGCCAGAGACTATTCGTTCATACACTGAAAAACGGACCATTTTAAAATTACAGGAGCTTTGACTGGAAACTTTACTTCACCCACTATATTTTCCAGACCTTGCACCTACTAATTTCCTTTTTTTTTGGTTTTGTATGTTTTATTCATCGGCAAAATTTTTACTCCGATGATCTGGTGAAAAACGATTATAAGGAATTTATAGATTCCCGTCCCCAGAATTTCTATAGTAAAGGCATCAATGAACTTCTATTTAAATTGCAAAAGTGCATCGAAAACAATAGCCAGTATTAATTAAATACCTTTCATAGCTTTTAACTTCAATTAATTAAATATCTTTCATAAATTTTATTTTTCTAATAATATTTCACTTCAATTATATTATCAAATAAAACTAATGTTGTATATGTAGTTATATTCCAACAATTGTGTACAACTCTAACCTGAACAATTTTACTGGATCTTGGAATAAAACGCTATCAAAATTCCAAACAAAACCCAATTGTCAGTAGAATCTCAGATGACCTCGATTATTACATATTTCTACATATTTCACTATAAACAATCTTGAAAACAATGAAGGGACATGTAAGTGTTAATAAAGACTTATTTTGTTGCCTTTTGTTCAACATATACTTTACGGTATCATATAATTATATCCCAGACTCCATTGAATTCAAACAACGCTACGCTCTACCTGACGAGACTGACAACGACTGTTACATTTGCATATTGTCACGGTTCGTTTGTGTTTCGGCATTTTGAGCTGTAACCACTTCGCCTTTAACACTTTTTTTGGATTGAAAACTTAGTTGCAGATACAACATATTTTAAAACTTGTGTATCGATTACGAAGTAAAATTACTACCAAAAAACGACGAAAACACCACTTAGTCATGCAGTAACTAGAATTATGAACTGCATTTCAGGTCCTGGGTTTTTTACAAGGTGAAATAAAAATTATAATTATGTGTTACGCATAAAAAATCGCACATATATTTATAGCTATTTCAAATGTCAAATTTTTATTAAAAGTATGTTGTAGTTGAAGTAAAAGTATAGGAAATTTAATAACTTATTTGATAGACTATCTCACTCCTGTCCTAGCGCACCACTCCACTTTAATTTATCTTCTCATGCCCGCTATTCGGTTGCTAAAGCTCACAGCTTTAACAGGGCATCTTCGAATATTTGGTTAATCTTACCAAGCCAGATCTTTTGCAGATGCCTTTTATTCCTTTCTTGCTTTCAATATTCGCTTCACGTATTTCCTTCTTGCTCGTTTGCTCCACATGACCAAACTATCTCAGAAAAATTAAACATTGATGTAACAAATAAAAGAAATGCAAGTATACGCTTATAACTAATTATTTCACAGATAAACGAAGTAGTCCTTACCCGACCTTGCACGGGTAACAGATTTAGTTAAAATTGTGACGGGAAGATTCCATAATTTTACAAAACCTCTAAATAATAACAACGTTTCCAATTTTTGTTTCCAACAAATCCAGGAAGGATGTGGACGGGATGTCCGAGAGAGTGGTGGGGGATAACTGTGTATATTTTCGTCAAAGTTATAAAATGCAATTAGAAATGTTTGGTTCAGTTCTGTATGATTATGCATGTGTACGATTGTATTTTATTTACAACTTTATTACACAACCTCATAATATAGATAGCGTAGTAATCAGGATTCTATAAGATAAAAATAAAACTTTAAAATATTTTTTTGCCGCTCGCTTACATGAGTCCACAATATCTCTCAAGGGCCAAGACACTTTAATCAATAAATATTAATCAAATAAAACAATTATTTTACAAAAAAGAAAGTGGTCGAATTTATGTGTCAATAAAAACGTGGAAAAATAAAAAAATTAACATGAAACATTAATAGCTCAAAGGCATACCTACGTGCCAGCCCCTTTAAAACTTAAAAATACATTGAATATTAAATCTTGTCTTCTCGATAAACTATAATAATTATTCAGCAAAAAATATTGAATTGAATTGCAATTATATCATCTATTTTATGATTGCACTTAAAACGCATCGAGTATGTTTTTTCAATATCAATGTTTTTCCATTGCCAGATTCAAAAATTAATCAAATTATATGTTTGTATGCATTATTTAACATTCAAGTCAATTAAAGCGAAACACATCGATATTTGTATTTTCTTACGTCAGTTTTAATTTTTCTGTAGGCAACCATATTTTTCACATTTAACTTCTAGGTTAGTAAATAAAATATCGGAAATCTATCAAACTCGAACGCATACCCCGAGAAGAATCATCTATATTATGATTGCTTCAAAAATGAGGTGTGCAGTGCGTGGTTTTGCCATTAGCAGTTTCCAAAAATAAATAAATCGTAAGAAAAGCAGCAGGGAATGGGCAATGCTATCGCAGACACTAATAGCCGCGCAGTGGTCTCTATCAGCCGTGCAGCGGCTCGTATAGATAACCATTTGCAGATACCAATGGCCGCATAGCAGGTACTAAGACCACGCAGCGGTCAGTATAATCGCCCACAGAGCCTTGCAGGGAGCAATCGGCGATTGTCCATTATTATTGCACTCAAAGCACCGTTTACCTTATTGCCTGCAGTCACACTCCTCTTGATATCTTTCTCAGCCTTCCCACTTCCATCGAACATACAAACTTCTAAGACACACAAACTTATCTACTTGTTCCAAACAGGCAATTGCAATACAGGCAATTGCATCCCTGTACGAAGGAAGTAGTGCTTGCGTGAGAATTAATGGGATATTCACATCATGGTTTGATATTACAAAAGGTGTCAAACAGGGATGCGTAATGTCACCATGGCTTTTCAACCTGTATATGGATAATTGTATGAAAGAACTGAAGGATCTAGAAGTTGGAGCGAAAATGGACGGACTCACCATATCCTGTCTGCTATACGCAGACGATGCAGTATTAGTGGCTAAAAGTGAAGCTGATCTGCAGTGCTTGGTATCCAGGATGTCCGATGTATGCATGCAGAGTGAACTTTTGATGAATGTCAGCAAATCGAAAGTGATGGTATTCGAGAGAGACGAAAGAGTGACTAAGTGTGATGTAATTATAAACAACGAATGCTTAGAACAAGCTATTTGGGAAGTATGTTTAGTAGAGACGGCAAGGCTGAGAATGATATCGAAAGGAGAGTAACTGCGGAAAACAAAGTTAATGGTGCACTAAATGCAATTATGGCCAATAAGAATCTGTCAAAAGAAGCAAGACTAGCGGTACATAATGGCGTTCTAGTGCCAACCCTTATGTATGGAAGTGAAGCCTGGAATTGGCAAAAGAGGAATGAAAGTAGACTGAATTCGGTTGAAATGCGGTCACTAAGACGCTTGTGTGGAAAATCTTTGGTCGATAGAGTGAGGAATGAACAAATTAGAAGTGAATGCAATGCTGGCTGTAGTGTGGTAGATAGAATAAAGAAAGGAGTGCTGAGATGGTTTGGTCATGTGGAACGTATGAACGAGTAAAGGAT